>JAYMFT010373814.1:0-36899 GCA_038088735.1 Panulirus argus
CATCCTCCTGTAGCACAGCTGGCCCTGCCCCACCGTCACCCCCTAGCCTGGCATCCTCTTGCAGCACAGCTGGCCCTGTCCCACCGTCACTCCCTAGCTTGGCATCCTCCTGCAGCACAGCTGGCCCTGCCCCACCGTCAGCCCCTAGCTTGGCATCCTCCTGCAGCACAGCTGGCCCTGCCCAACTATCACTCCCAGATAATATTTGCGTCTTATGTAAATATTATGATAGCTACTGACGTCATCTGGTCACTTCCATTTCATGATAATGTAAATATAAACTTGTAGCTCGAACCATCTTCCTCCGTGATCTGAAGGATTTCTTCCATCCTCTCCAGTCTCCTCCGTTCGTCTTCCGTTTATACACATGCATCCACATATATCTATACAGTCATATATATATTCTTATGTACATAAATTGTTATATGAATGAATCAATATTTTACTTTACCTTTTCCTCCTAACCCAGAGGACCCCTGTATGACGCTCCTGCAGCGCTCATGAAGCAGGCCAAGTCCTCCGGATGGGACCACAGGTCATGATAGGGTTCCGGATTTACTCCGGGAACCTCTTTCCAGGAGCTCCTCCAGCGCTACGTCCAGGTGCAGGGAAATGTTTGATGGACCTCTTTGGAGTGAGTTCTCTGACGAGATTTTACTGCCCATGACTCAGTCATACCAAAGGCAACACTTCAATCTGGCTACAGTCTCGAGGGGTAGGAGTCTGACTGGGTGAACTCAGCAGAGAGGGATGTAGGATGTTCTTAATCATCCTGCCTTCAGTAACTGATGGGCCTCACCCAGCGGCACTATTCCTAACGCAAAGGAGAAAGACTTTCCTTGTTCCCGCGTGGAGCGCAGCCTCGAGCTGTCCCCGGCCGCTGTGCTGGACCACAGGTCGTACCTAAACACTTTACAAATTCACACATTTTTGTCCACAACTGGTCGAGGATGACGGCCGGGTCGTCACCTCCCAATAAGTAACGCAGGCGGGTGACAACAGCCGTGTCCCTGGACCCCTTCTGACCGCTGTAACAAATGACCAACGCCGGAAAACCCTTACCTCATCAGGTGCTCCCACTGCAGTCAATGGCACGTACCACCTCCACTGTGTGTACGTCATACCATTCCTCAGAAGACTGGACGTGTACTAACCACACCAACCACTCAGAGAGTAACCACCCAAAACCCTTTACCTCAGCACAAACTTAATCAAAAACGCAATAACTACGTTGATACCTAATCGCTACTTACAGTGGGTTTGTTGCTGTAGAACAGGAGGGACTGCTGTATCATCACGTCACTGTCTCAGTAGCTACTGGCCAGCGGGCAGCCGACGCTGGTTGGTTAGTCGTGAACGTGGTCCGTACTGCTCAAAAGGGTGGTTCGGTAATGGGCAGTTCGCTCGTACTGACCGGCCAAGGTGTTCGCGAATGTGCGTCCAGAGGCGTGCTTTCGTCTTGGCAGTACACAAAACACTGCAATGACACTGGTTAACAAATGACGACTGCAACTCCGTAGGAAAAACAGCCGTCTCGTCGTCAGGTTATCAACTGTACCCGCCCGCCCGCCTGCCAGTTGACAAGGTCCAGACTGGAAGACTTAATACTGCCTCACTTCCTCGTCCAATGGTGGTGTCCAGCGTCTGTCTAGCCTGAAGTACCGTGGTAGAGTACCGTCATATCGGCACCTACTGTAGTCAGGTGATCTGGTGGGAACCGGAAGACGATCCATCATAAAGGAGAGAACAAAATGTTTCCCGTTTACTGACAATGTTATAGACAGACTCGTAGTTGTAATATGGACATACAACACATTAAGATGGTCCAGCACGACACACACACACAAAAAAAAAAGTTCTCCTAAGGACTGGGAAGTGACAGGTCTGTACAGTTAACAGTCCATGTGTCTTCCTCTCCCAGTCTTCCCCAAGTCTCCCTGTTCGTTAGTAAGATTTTTCCTCTATTATTCATTCCTTTTCCTGTTCTTTCCTTTATCATGTGTCCCTGCTGCACGTACTTTTCCTATATTTTCTTCCTTCGTCTGTACATGTCTTACTCTTTCCTTTAAGTTTTCGTGTATTTATTTTCCTTTCCATATTCGAAAAATGTTCGGCCACGTCTTTGTTTCTTCCTCGTATTTCCTCTTCATGGCAGTGACAGAGATGGGGCTGGCATCCTCCACGGGTACCATACTAACATCAGATCTTAACATCTTCACATCTACCGTCGCTGTGTCACTCGGTAACTATAACATCTCAGACATCTCCAGTCCCGTATGGAACATGGCGAGGCGAGGGTCAGCCTGTATGGGTCATCACTCTTGACATGCTGGCAATTCAGGGACCGACCCCTGCCACCTAGGGCCAGGGATGAGATCTGTCCCGTGAACGAGTGTGGGATGCCGGGTCTGTCATCACATCCCAAGCACCACTGATTGGATGATGGCTTCGCGTGCTCCACCATCCCCCAGGGACATGGCCACACTCTCATGATCTGCAGCAAACGATTCGTGTGACGTAATGCCCACAACACCTGCGACCACCACGAGTGTCGCATGCCCTTCAGGTGCTGGAACGGGAGCTCCTACCGCAGCGGTGGGCAAGCTCGACCCATGACTAGTGAGGCTGACCACACCCACCCGGACGAGACACCCGGGTCCAGCACCGCCAAGGAACAGTGTAGTCAGGGTAGCCACAGCCTGGGATCAGTGTGGCGACACTGATCATACATGTAGCAGTGCGGGCCGTTCAATAACCAACTTGACCCTTATATAGGAAACAGTCGATGTGACTTGTACCTTTGTAACTTTGTTCTGTTCTTCCCCGGTAGGTTTAGCAGTGATACTTACACTGAAGCTGAGAGTTTAATCAACAAACCCGAGGGTTTAGACGCTACATAACACAGCTGGCTGTTGGAACATGACAGACGCAGACTGAATGATAACATAAAGGCAAAACATTGTGGGCAGATCCTAGCACTTGGACATCAAGAATATAGAGTCAGGTGAAAACACATGAAATATTTCCTCTTTGTTTTCTATTAGAAAATCAGTTAACTTCTGATACTAATTTGAGTGTGATAAATCATGGATCTGCAGAGGCAAGGCTGGTGTTGGCCCAGCAGTCCTCCAGACATATACAACTTGCTATCTTCTTTGAACAGTGTCACGAGCTGGACAGTTGCCTAACACTCTGGCGTTACAGTTGTGCCACAACTCTATCCTTGAACATCTCTCTGTCATCCCTGACGTTGCATCCGGCGTGCGTTGTTCCCATGGCTGTGTGTAGACCCCGCCCACACGCGTCCTACACCAACCATAGTAACGCACGAAGTAATTACAACGCTTTTTCCTTATTTTTCCTCCTGCAGCGTTTCCGTCCTCCTCTGTGAACATGGTGTCTCTCCATACCTGACGACGTTCGTCACTGTTCTCGATCGTGTTCTCTGTTCATCACGTCTCTGCCTAACTGACGCTCTGCCATCCCTTGTACCATTTCGGGTTAGTCCCAGCGCTATCTTTAACCTTACCCAGGACTCCACCGAAACGTTGTAGGATGATGTCCTTGGGATTACATATACTTCACGTACAAATCTCATTCTTGGTGGTATGTGTTGGTTGCCGCGTGGTCCTGCGCAGGCGAGGGTCGCTTCCTCCACCTGCCACGGCGCAGCAGGTCTACTGCAGCTGCCGGCTGTCGAACCCGCAGCCCCAGGCCTGCTGCAGAAGAGCCGTCATCTCGGCGTCGCTCAGCGGACATTTGTTGAAGACCTTCTCACATACGGCGATGTCGCGGGCGTTGCTGCCGATGTCCGCGGCGTAGAGGAAGGCCGAGTTGTAATCTGTGGCGGGGGAAGCGCCCTCGTCCCTGACGAACAGGTTGACCAGCAGGTCCTCCTCCGCAGTGCGGGTTCCCTCCTGCATCGTCTGCAAGCGACACAGCATCCTGAGGATGCATCCGCTCTGGTCCAGCTTGGTTACAGTGGACAGCAGCAGCTTCTTGCCCTCCTCGGCTGGGTCGTCAACCGATCGCTTGCCAACGGATTTGGCGGCTATCAGGAGCAAAGCCTGCAAGTAACGAGACGACTGCGCTAGCAAACTCTGACATATTTTACATGACATATAATCAAGACAAGGTATTGGAAGCGTAAATGATGCCCCATAAACCTGTTTCAAAACAACTAAAGAAGATCAAAAGAGGGAGGCTGATAGGATGATGGGAAGCAGAGAATATATTATTTTTTTCCTACAGACAGCCGGAAGTTGGTCTTACAAGCAATATATAGACAGACGAGTATCGTGGATTATCATTTTCATCTTGAAACTCCTATAATAGCGGCAGCCGTTTGGTGTACGAGGCTGTTAAAACGAGAGACGACATGAGTTTTGGGCGCCAGGGATCATATGCCCCAGCTACACTGAATCACCCGTCCCTGGATGGCCCCTGCTCTACCAGAGGGCGGGCTTAGCCAGTCATGGCGATCAGTCACAGTACTGACTGACGCTCTTGCAACAACTTTCTTGTTTTACATTAATTTGAAAATGTATATAAGAAAATCACATCAAATCTGTATAGAGAAGATCGATGGATTATACTGCAAGCTGCGCACGTCTCTGGCGAATTACATTGGTTGCTGCGTACCTCTGGGGGATTACATTGACTGCTGCGTAGCTTTCTGTCCGACTGCATTGGATGCTTCCTACTCCACTGACCACCAAATATATTATATAGTGTTTGGATATATCATTCTTGTTTGATAGCTTTACGTTTTCCAATAGGATTATATTAATGTGGACTAGCAAGTTGCCAGCTTACATCAGACATGAAGAAGGTCATCTTTTGTTATTGTGGAAAAAAAAACCGGAATAAAGCGACATCAATTGACTTCTTTGGATATCTATTAGTTTTCAAAGTGGAGGCTGACTTACCTTGAGGAGCAGGAGGCCTCCTACGGAAGGTAGTCCCAAGGCTAGTCCAGCCTCCAGAGGCTGGGTGTGGACTGGAGCCCAGGCCACCGTCACCACCGTCACCAACACCAGGACGCTCATCTGCATCTGCAAGAAGGTCAACAACATCATCATGGCTTACCTCCTGGCCGAGGTCATGCATTTGGAGGGAGAGCCTGGGGAAAATGTTGTGTATTTCTTACGCGATGACATGACCATCGTCGTTCATGTGACTACCAGGCAATGAAGAACATGGGGTGTGTTGGAAACAACACGTTGAGGAAGACGAGGCGCCGGCATGGTCTTCTGTGGTGGAGTGTGTCAACTGTAGTGAAATTCAGAACCCGATGCTGGTGAACTACCTCTGCTGATAATGACCTCATGTCAGATGAAGACAGTCTACCGCTCGTCCCTCTTCACCCATCTCTTGCCTCACATGACGAAAACATTCCCAGAAATTGTCTCCAGGACCTCATTCCTCACCCCCGCACCTGCCCCCACACTGCCACAGTCACCCCCTCACCACCCACACCCACACCACCACTCCTGGACTTCCCCTCTGCCACATACCAGGATGGGTTGCCAGTAACACCACAGACTCCGGACGGTGGCCCTTGAAGTCCAGCTAACCCACTGGAAGAACATTATCTTTCATACGTTGTCACACGTCCCAGTGTTGAGAGACAACAGAAAATAATAGCATGCTCCCGGACGATCTGAAAGAGTAGTACAAAATTATGTAACATTCGTCTCGAAGCCCAAATCTTTGCTGAAAAACTACCAACTCTTCAACTCATCTGAGAGCGAGTGACCTGTACACCAGCTGGGCCTGAGCACAAGGCTCACACATCACTGCATCACAGTAAAAGTTCCGCTATCACTGCCCAGGTCACCTCCACACCTACCACTGGGGAGACTCACTGGCCTCATATACCCACGAGGCACCAACATCACCAGGAAGAATACGTCCAAAGAGAAAGATATATGAATTTGTGTTAGATATTTCCGATAGTTTTTGTGTCAGGTGTTTACTGGTGCTGCTCTCCACACACACTGGTATATAAAATGAAATTACTGGCATCACTTGAGAAATCATATGATGATGATAACAGAAGTAAATTGGAAATGTAATTGTTGAAGGATCCTGAAGGAGCGTGACCCCATCCTGAGGGAGAGCGTTCTCTTCAGGGGCCAGTCTGGCTCTCCTACACCACAGGACACCGGAGGGACTCACCTTGTCTCCACGCTGGACCTTTGAATCCTACTGTCCTCTTGCCCATCTTGAGTTCTTTTATACCAATCTGAAGGTCATGGTGAGGTCAGGCATTGATTGCTGGTGTGCGTTGCAGGTAACTGAAGAAGTCCAGGACCTGGAAACCCCTGAGGCTGCGTCGGCCCTTCACTGGAAAGGTGAGGTTTGGGCGTCCCCGCCTCACCCAGAGGACGGAAACAACAGGAATCCACCTCATCACGAGGTGCCGTCCGCCATAACAACAGGTACATCATTCATTAGAGAACCCAGCACGATGCGAGTCCCTCAAACGTCCTCAGCAACATATGCTGACACCAAGAACAAAGATAATAAACAAGGGAGGGAATTGTCTTCAATATATCAACCACCATAAAGGTTTGGTTACTGAAGTGAGAGAATATAACTGCACACGGCCTTCCCTGACCCAGACACCTTCCGTCTCGCTTCGTCATCAATATTCCATACAAATCTGTAAGAGCACCAAAGAAGGACTGAAAGCTGTATTTGACCCGGTTGGGTTAGGAGTGACTCAGTGCTTATCCCTATCCCGAGGAATCCTATATATCCAACCACCCCTTTTGCTCTGGGTCTTTGGTTACCCTGTCATCGAAATCCAGTATATTCGACTTTGAAAATCTTTGTTTAAATGCCTTTACATTCTTTCTCTTCTGCCATGTAATCCTTCTCAAGGTCTGGTGGACAACTTTGCCAAGTGGCAGTCCAAATGTAACGGTGTAGATATCAAGATGCTGAAAACGAAAACTAACTCCACCTTGGATGGTACATAAACATCCTCCGCCCCTTTATCTGCTTCGTGAGGGTACCAAAAGCTCTGCACACATACTGGCAATCTGGATTTCCATAAAGGTTCTCCAACGTGCTAATGTGAGGTATTCCAGTCTACTTCTTCCTTATGGTTGAAGACTGAAGACCCCTGAAATTAGGTGCTTACCATCGGTCTAGCTGAGAGCGGACGCGCTGGAGTCCTTCCTGGAAGAGAGGCACCTCCTACCCTCTCGACCCGCCGCCCCTGGCCACTATAGGCCTCCATAGCCTCACCTTTCCTCACCACCAGACAGACTCTCGCGGACCCACCGGCAATAATTGGATGCTCGGAAAGCTGGTAAACATATACATCATTCTGTTCAAGGTAAGGTCGAGGAACATTACACATTTTACATCAACAGATGTGTGTGTGTTGCTGTTGAAGGACAGCATTTTCCCGTCCGTTCCCGGGTCATCGATGACGATGGAGTCCGACAAGTTGCTGGACACAATAGGCTGGTGCGACAGGAACTTTCGTCCTCCAATTTCCACTCGACAGCCGTCGTTTCTGGGTTCGTCGTCGTCGCCATCTTCACCGGTACGACGACCGTTGGCGTCCTGAGGTTATCTTGCGACTACCAGCATCACTACCGTCGTCTGGCTCCACCCACGACTCACGTACCAACTGCATGGTGATTCTTGCCTCCCGCGGTGCCCCTCATCCACTCGTCCTCCTCATACTGATACTATTGCTCATACTTTATACAGATGATAAGTTTGCAAGTGAATTACTGTCGCGCCTTTGCGTTTCCGGCAGGCGCATCCTGCGTCGGTGTCCGTCCAGGAAAGGTTCGCCCCAGCACTCGGGAAAACCAGACCCCAGACCCGACCGCTGTAGAATTCCCCGTCCTCAGGGCCCCGTGTCTGGCCGCCGCCGCAAACCTGGTTCATTATAGGGAAAGGGCACCTCATTGTCCCGGTCAGCTACACACACAGGTTCCAGGTCAGCACCAGGTCAACACGTGGACGGTGTTCTCACGTGGCTTTGTCCGCTGTGTGTGTACAACACTTCGCACAAATCCTGCTGAATTACGCCCACGATGGGCCAGGGATAAGTCTACCGAGGATCGTGAGGGACTGTAGACTGCTAGTGAGGGACCGTCTGGGACCAAAGACTGACGATCAGAACTGGAGAAGCCATGAACTAGTAGTGAGGAATGTAAGGGACCATGGCCAGGTGTGAGTTTGAGGAAGCATAACGGTGCTGACTGACAGATGGAGGCGGGGGTCAGTTTTCCCGGTGAATCCTCTTCCTGCACAACCCAGAACGCCTGAGCCACACACGTACATCCTTCCCTACACATCCATTACTTTCATCGTCTCAAGTCGTGCAAGTTTCCCGCTTTCCTCACGACATGCCACCCTCTCGTCCCGACACTCCTGTCATTTCCGTCGCGATCATCCTTCCTCCCCTCCCCCTCCCCCAATCCCTCCTGGTGGGGGGGCCTCTCTGCTCCCGGGGGGACTGTGGGGAAGACTCTATACCACCCCAAACTAACCCCTCCTCTCGGGGGAACATGGGGGGGTGGGGTGGGGGGGGGGGACAAGCCTCAGGAGACAGGAGGCTCAACACCATCTCCCTCCCCCCCCCTCCCATCCTCCTCATCAGGTCCGCTCCAGGGGTCCGTCCTACACAGTACATTTGCTGTATAAAAGGTGAGAATTATTCCACGAGAAGTACCGTGTCAGGTTAAGCTTATGCATTCGTAGGTATGCATTTACGTTTGCAAGATACGAGGAGTGAGGCTTATACCCGAGGGCCCCGTCTCTTGAACTTACTGTACTGTCATTCGGCCCTTCAACCTTACTTATGTTCTCCACAGTCACAACTTCATAAGTTATTTCATTATTTCCTATTCTTATGTCACAAAAGTGTGTGTGTGTGTGTGTGTGTGTGCGCGCGCGCATGTGTGTCTGTAATTTCTACACTCGTGGGAGCCCTATCTCTTGAACATTCTGTATTATCATATATAACTTCTTAAACTTATGTGTGTATGTTGTGTGCATTAATCATGTCCTCAGTTATCTCGTCCCGTTCATCCACCGCTTTTTCTCATCACGTTCTTTGCTTAACAACATGTACTATGGTTGCTATAAACCTACATCTCTCAATCTGTTTCCAAAACTTAGAGGCTGTGATCAGGTCACCCCAAACTCTTCTCTCCCTCAAGATGGGCAAATCTGGAGCCTCTGTAATTCTGATGTCTTGATTGTCGTAAGTTCTCCGTTGACCTCCTCTGGACCTTCTCTACGGGCTCTTTGTGGTTCTTTAGGTGTCTGGACCAAACTTGATAAACATATTCTAGTTTTTGGCCTAATGTTTACTGTAAATTTGACTTATAGAATGACAGAATCTATGTAAAGTTGAAGTATGACTGTTTCACGTCATCAGCTAATTTTCTTATAAAACTGTCAGGTTTTAAAACAATAGCTGAGTATCAAGCAGTTATTAATCAATGGAAAACTGATTATGAGAATCTATTTTATAGGATTTTAGATAGTTTTACAAAGTTCATCCATGTTTATATAATTTTTCATCATAGAGACTTTTCTCGGATTAGTACAGCTTATAAACTTTTCTTGTAAAATTGTCAGATTTTGAAAATTCATGAAGAGTTTTTTAATATCAATGTTTCTTTCAATTTTCGTCCTATTCTCTCACGTTGATATACTTCTCATGTTCACTTCTTGAAATGTTTGGGACAAAGGATAGTGTCTCAATATGTAACCACAAAATTTGCCTTTCCGATATATATACGAGAAACCTTTTGGGAATAATGTTCTACGCCGAACACGATGCGACTATTATTATTTTGCCAGGATTTCCCATGATGCAATTTAATGTCTACAAACCAAATGAATGGGAGGGATTTAATCTGCAAATTACTCTACCTGCATTAAATCCCTCTCATTCATTTTGTTTGTAAACAAATAATTTGCTGATAGTTTGTTTATGTCGAAATGTCTCAATGGGAATCTCCAGTATGAAAGATTTCTACATTCAGTATGTTGTAGATTAAGATCATAACAAGTGGAAAAGGGAGAGATATAATGTCAATTTATTCCCTAACACTTAGTAAGTGATTTAAGAGTGTGCGTTGATGACTTAGAAGGGCATAAAGCCATTATGTGACCAGTAAGACGATAAAGCCGTAAGTGTTTTTTCTTTCACGTGAATAAGTTACGTATTGAGTGCCCTTAAACTTCATATATACTATGTTGACGCCACCTATCATCTGCAAACGTTCTGATATATAATGTAAATGATAAGAAGTAACAAACAAAATTCTTAAGCATATATACGAACCTTACTTAATTTCCGGTAAAAAAGCTTTATTCCCTGGATATTGTAACTTCCTTTCATCGTAATCATTAACTTTAAAGGTGTAGGATTTACGCTGTGGAATATTATTTGTGCTGCAATATTTTGCAGTGTTATTTTACTGTATTGAGAAGAAAACCATATCTGCCTGTTGATAATTTTTACCTTTTTTTTTTTCTAACGTTATCGTATGACAGCAGTACCAATTATAAAACGTAAATGAAGAGGTCTATGAAAATCTGGGAAGATGTGGTTTAGGTAATGTAAAAGTAGGCTGAACACTTATATAAATCAAAAGAACCAATGAAAACGCCTCCTAATTTCCCTTAACAGCTACGATTTAGTGTCATTATTGAAACATACCAATGATACCATTGTTACAGCATTTCGCCACGTGGGAAGGCCCAGAGCCTGTCTGTCTCCTGCCTTATTCATATATTCATTCACTGCATTTCTCAGTCTTTCATTGTTCACTGTCTTTTTTTTTTAATCATTCTGTTAATTTCAGTAATTTAACAGGTTTTTAATATTTTTTTTTTCATCTCTTCCAGAATCGCTTCTCAAGTGTGGTCGTTGCATTTAAAGAAGCACAAAGAGCCAATACAGGAGGTGCGGGGAAGGGCAACAAGTGTCGTACCAGAATTAAAAAAGCAGAGTTACAAGGAAGGGGTAGATCCTTTAAATTCCCCTGCAAGAAAGAAGAGTGAGAAGTGACTTGATCACAACCTTTAAAAGTTTAAAATTGTTAGATGATATGAAATGAAAGATGTAGGGATAGAGCATCAGAGGACATTACATGAAAATAAGTAAGAAACATAATAAAAGAATTCTTTTATCGTATACAACTGGTAGATGAATGGAACATAATGAATGAGGTTATGGTTAGTGCAGACACACACACACACACACACGGTGATTATAGTCGGTGACAGTGAGTCAGCACGGGCAAATCCTGGGTCGGACCTGCAAGTATTTGAGTCCTGGGTGAGGCAGTTAGCCTACGCCCAGCCCAGCAGTTCATCCTCCCCTCAGGCCTAGTCAGTTAATGGGCACCAAGCTTAAGCTGAGGTGTGTGTGTGTGTGAGCAAAGAAACGGTACATTGTAAAAAGTTACGAGGCTTGACAACAGAAGTGTAAAACACCTTCCCCATAACACAGAAATAGTAATCACACACACATACACACAAAGAAGTGTAAAAAAGAAAGAACCTCGCTCCCCATAACACGCAAATAGTAATCACAGTAATACACATACATACACACTGCCCACGGTATCCTTGGACGATGCAGAAGGCCATCCACAACCAGGCTGCATTGGTAGGCGGCCAAACTGCATACCAATAAGATTCTGGTTCTCATTACCAAGCTTTGGTATGCAGCCTTGTGAGCACCTGCGCATGTCGCCTTATACTTTGTATCCCAGTGCATCTCTCCTTCAGTAACCTCCTCCTCCTCACCTCTGTTGTTTCATCATTTATTCTACACTTTCTGTCTCACACGTTTAACAGCTCTCCCCCTTAATGTCTTACGATGTTCTCAGTGCAAAGTCTCATCTGTAATACCATGGACCATTCCCAGGATTATTACTAGTGATCAGTTCGTTTTATTACGGTTTGTTCACCTGCTTTTGGGGTGGCAGCAGCCGGCCTGAGAGCAGGCCATCCTTGTAGCTCAGGACGCTGGCGTCCTTTCCCCCGTGGATGCTGGTATCCTTGTCCCTGTAGAAACTGGTTTCCTTGTCCCTAAGGACGCTGGCGTCCTCATCCCCGGGGGCGCTGGTCTTCCTTGTCCTTGGGGCCGGTGGTGAGCGTGAGGATTCGCTGGTGCAGTGTCACCAGCCGGTCAGGTCCCATAACAGACTCGTGGTGCATGTCGTCCTGTTCACTAGTGTGGTCGCGGGCGGATGCCCCCACCATTCTGGATGACACACTCCGCCTCACATGCATCAACTGTTCTTACCAGGAAAATATAATTATACTTCCCTTGTCATGGCGTTAGATCATAACCTGAGGTTACGTGGCTCCAGCACCTGGTTACTGGGCAGTGTGTGCCTTGTGGTGGGTTGCACGCGTACGCTGCTATGAGTATTGATCACTTGCGTCACAATAGGTGACCCTCAAGTTGGTTTGGTGTCACAACAGGTGACGCCCAAGCTGGTCTGGTGTCACGACACATCATTAAATACCTTTGACGAGTGACATCTTCCAGGATGACATCATATTCTCCTCGTGTTCCTGTAATGTTGAATCTCCCTTGCGACAGCTTGAGTTCCACGCGCCTTGCGCTTCGTCTTTGCTACCCACTTTGTACATCGATCCTACCTTGTATCTGTTGACCCACACAAACCAGCAACAGTGCACCAAGTCTTCCTCAGCCTTGACCACACCGTTGGAACGAAAATTTACTATTTTCTTGTAAGATTATGATCACGTCAGTCTGTGTTCTTCCCTCTTTCAGGATGGGCAAACTTATGGTCTACAATCTCTCACTGTTTGTCAGTCTTCTTAATTCTGGCACCGTCTTTGGTTTCCTACTCTGGACCTTCTCTGTTGTTTTTTTTTGTGCTTCTGTATGAGTGGTGACGGAACCTGATTAACATATTCCAGTCTTGCCATAGTGCACTGTACCATCAGTCTGCTGAACATTTCTTTATCTATGAGCTTGAAAGCGCTTCTAATATTTGGCAGCAGACAGTTTGTCTCCCTCATAGTTTTCAAGAAGCAGGACTCTACTGACAAGTTAGGTGCATTATCGACTTCTAAATCCTTCAACTGGTCAGCCATAGATTCTTACAGCTTATTTCCAGTCAGGTGATATTCGAATCGAAGCCGTTTCTCACTATGTCCGTCCTTATTACCTTACTTTGGTTGATTTCTGTGCAACTTGTACATATCAGCCAAACTTCTGAGTCTTTCCAGGTCCCCATGTAGGTCGATGCAATCCTCATCATTCTTTACTACCCTCATGACCTCGACAACATCGCCAGACATTCATGTATCAGTCCATTCCCTCTAGCTAGTAGTGCACGGGGAGCGAGATCCGTGTGTGTGGTGGATGGTGAGGTGTGGTGGGAACGTCACCAGCGTCAGGGATGGAGACCATCAGTAGTCAGGCGTGGTTGACCTCCCCCGACTTACGTCGGTGTGACATCGCGGACTGCAGGGTATATAAGGAGGTGTGCCGGCCTGGGAGACACTATCACCATCATCCCCTCACCACAACACAACCACACCTCCACCACCTAAGGTAAGGCTCTACCCTAACATTCTCCCTCTACCTTAGCCCTAACCCATCACTAACACTCTCCATCTACCCCTCTTCCCTACCCATCCCTAATACTCTCCCTTACGTCTCTCACTCCCTCTACCTTTCTCCTCACCCATACCTAACACCCTCCATCTCCTCTCCTTCCACCTCTATCTTCCTATTCACCTGTCCCTAACACTTTCTTTCTTTCCTCCCGCTGCCTCTACTTTCCTCCTTATCCACGTTACACAAGAATTAGTTAATGTTAAATTTTCATGTAACAAAGTTCTCCATCGTGCTACCCCCCACCCCCTATAAGGTGCTCCATCATGCTACCTTCCTGTAGACAACTTGTGTGGACCCCAGGACGGCAGAAGCTCGTGTGGGGAACTTAAGGCAGCAGACATCTTGCGCAGGGGTCTGGCCTGCAGACAGCTGGTTTGGGGTCCAGGGTGGCAGACAGTTCTCGTGGGTCTGAGGCACACAGCTCAATGCAGGGCCCAGGGTGGCAAAACAGCCTGTGTGGGGTCAGAGTGGGAAACAGCTCAGTACGGCAGACATCATGTAGTGTCCAGGATGGGTGGGAGACAGCTTACAGGGGACTTAGTGTGAGCGACAGACAGCCTGTAGGGGACTAAGATGGGCAACAGAAAGATCACGTGCATGGCTGTGGGTCATAATGCTGGCCGTGTCCTGTGGCTTATTTCGCAGAGATCTCCTGGGCTGTTAGAATCGATTCACTGCAGGAAAATACCCGTCATTAACAATTATATTCAAATCCTGACCCTAAGTGTGATGTTAAACTGACCTGGCACGAATAGTTACACAATTCGACACCATTTAGTCCATTCTCTCTCCCCCATTAATTACTTTCTAAAACGAAAATTTCACCAACAGATGCACAGCTCCAGTGTTGTAATGGCGATGCTGGTGGTGTCATGGGTGGCAGCTGCTGAGGCTACCTTACTCCTGGCTGGCGCCCTGGCCCTCGGGAGCTTGGCTGCCCTGAAGGGCGCCTTCCTACTGGGCGCTACCAGACGTCACTATCACAGAAGATACCATCACGGTCGTGGTTACCGTTTTCAGATACGCAAGCGTTATGGGCGGGCTGTCCAGAGTGCTTCTGATGACGGAGAAAACCTGCTGCTGTCTACAGTGGGTGAGCTCGACCCCAATGGCTGCATTCTCAAAATGCTCTGTCACCTGCAGACCATAGAGGAAGGAGCCCGCACCCTGGAGGAGGACATTCTGGTAGACATGTTTGCCCACGGGAACGAAACTCTGACCGCCTACAATGCTCCCTTCATCTACGCCACAGACATTGGCAGCAGGACCCGAGACTCCACCACGTGTGACAAGAGCTTTTCGAAGTGTCCACTGAGCAATGCCCAGCTGAGCGGCCTCCTGCAGCAGGCATGGGGGTGTGGGTTTGATCTTTTCGAAGACAAATCCCAGAATCAGCAGGACCTTACTCATGCTGGCCAGGAGGCCCAAACGTCTACTTCTGGCCAGAGTGATATACTACATCTTGTTGGCCAACAGTAGAGCATACATTCCATCAATCAGCTACATCACCAGGTGTGTTGTAACTATCAATTTCCATGAGTGTTGACCTTTTTCCCTGAGCTGGTGAGCTCCACATGTACTAGACTGGTGAGCTATACACTTGTATCTGATCTGGTCCATTCCACATGTACCCGATTTGGTCAGGCCTTCATGCAACTGACCCGGTCACCTCCCTGTGCACCTGACTTAAATGCAAGCTTACTATGCATAAGCTTGATGCCTGACACCCACCTTGAAGTACCCAAGGCCTTTGTCCATATCAATGTCATCATCCACCGACTCGTTTAACTGCAATGTAAATAATGAAATGTAAACTTTCTTTTGATTACCTTTCAGAAGAAACAATGTTCTACACTGGGATAGTACAATATTCTGGCATTATATGTTTAAAAACGGTGCTTCTACCTAATAAAACATTAACTATCAGAAAATTCTCCCTACAACATGCTGTGGCTAACTTAAAAGATGAAAGGTTTCATGGGATGTTTGTTCGCTCAGTGTCTCGAGTTCCCTCTGCATGTACTTCCTCCAACGAGATATTACCAATACTTAAAGATGCCTAATATGTCTTTAGTACAATTCGACTACAGTACTTAACATTTAAGTAAATTTCTACTCCCAGGTACTATTTATTGTGGTTTTCATAAATTCTGTCGCTCTGTACTTGTTTCATTAACTTTTATATCACATTAATCTGAACATCATAGCGTGTCTGTCACTTTTCGCAAAAAATGAAATAATAATGTCCCCTAAAATGCTCTCCTGGTTTAAATCACTTTATCAAGTGTATAACTGTTTGATATGCCCTTCATCAAAGTCCAGAAGTTATTTCTGGGAAATTCCTAAACTGGAAATTAACCCCTTCTTCCAGTCATGGAGTGGATCCTACAGCATACGTACCAATATTTGATTTTCAATATTTGTGATATTTGCGTAAGCACCACCGTAATGTATACATATTTTCGTTGTCAGCCGCAGGTTTGTTTTGGTCTTTACAAAAGAAAACGGTAACCAATATCGATCAAAGAAAACACAATAACAAAACTATTTTAACAGTAACTCTTCGAAAAGAAGCATTCTCTTGCAGGACTGAAGTTCCTTTCCTGCTCGGAGTATCTAGTAGAAACCACTTCTTGGTGGCACAAAACAAATGTGAGATGCACAATCTCACAAATGGCGAGTCTTTTCCAACAACTGCATGGCCAGAAAACATGCTAAACTGGTGATGTATTTTTTGTGCAGTTTCCATGATCATATCTCCTCCTTATGTCGTGTCTCACTTTTGCTCTTTTTAATGGCCTCATTTACCTCATTGTCAAACGATCATTACATGATCATTTCTTCTAATTAATGCATATATGATGTTCTCAATATTCATGCTAGTATATGTGAAGCTAAGGTTTAGCAATCATGGTTTATCAGTCCCTCTCATCCCAGATGGTACGGCAAATGCTCCAGGATACACCGAAAATCAGACTCTCCATGACTACTCATCACCATGTTAATACAAATTCTTCCAGTCTATCTCACTATTATTAACATTTCCCGTTATCAGTACTTTACCATCTCTACGAAGCAAGTGTTTTACTGCTTTATGTACTATTCTTCTTGTTCCTTCATTGTAACACTGGAAATTTGTTCTGGGTCACGCGTTTGTGTGTGTGTGTGATTACTGTTTGTGTGTTTACGGGGAGAGAGTTTTGCGCTCCTGTTGTTTCGTCTTTTAACCTTGTATATATATAAGTAACATTTCTTTACTCCTGTGTTTCCATGCACATATACGCATACTCACACGACACACACACACATACACACACCAGCGAAGCCAGGTACCTATCTATCGACTAGGCCGAGGGGAGGATGAACAGCTGGGCTGGGTGTAGGACGACTGCCACACCCAGAATTCGAACTCAGGGGGTCCTAGCTCAAGCAGGCCCGTGGTGACCCATGGTCAGTAATGCTGACCAATACACCAAGGAGGCCCCTGTGTGTATGCTGAGTTGTGATGACTAGGCAACAAGCCGGTGATCAAGCGTGTTATTACACTTCACGTCCGCTTTTGGTGTCCTTGTGGATTCACTGTGCATGGCGAGAGGTTTGGGGTGCATGATGAATTTCCTCTACGTATGAGATACATAATGCATATCGTTCCTCATGACGAAAGGTTTCAGAACACCTTCGGTCATTCCCAGCATCCATTAGAGAGCAACTACACTGCCACTCCAGGTTTGTACCCCAGGAGTGTTGCTGGAATGAGCTGATCATACGTCTGGCAGGTGAGCATGGATTCCCACCTTCACTTGACATTTACGGATGAGGGGAAATCGACTCAGCAGACCCAGGCCTCGTACTGAGTTGGCCACACGTGTAATCCACTCCTCAGCGTTGGCTTGTGGCCATCCCTTCCCTTTGCTGATAATCAGGACGAGACAAGAAAGCTATGTAAAAATCATTTTCATGGAAAAAGAACACATAGGAACAGTCGTCAGGAAACTCCAGTAAAATCATACATTAGAGAAATGGCCAGCGTCTGCACAAGTAGGATTTATTAGCCAAGACTCAACCCTTCTCAACCAAGTGGCCGGACATTGTTATGGAGGAGATATGACAAGCAACAGAGACTGTGATATCATATGACAACCGCTGCCAAAGCCAGACAACAACATCAACAACTGGTGAAGTGTTAGCATGTCCAGTGTCGGGTGTGTGTGACGTCACCATCACAACATTCCACCTCCCGGCCCCCTGAGTCCATGGACGTCACTAAGGTCAGTATAATCATCTATTCCGCTGAACATGCAAAGTCCCACACTGGTGAGATCCCATCTCTTGCACATTTTCTGCTATCATGCAACAATTTAAACGTCTATGTGTTGTCCACATTCAGTCTCATGAATTTTACTCCATTTATCCACCACAATTATGCTATAACAATACTTCGTTACGTTTTTTCAAACAAGCTTTTAAGCTTAATTTCAAGTTATGTTCTCTGGTTGTTCTGTCCTTGCACCTTATGAAGAACTGTTCACTATTGACGTCATCAAACTGGTTTACGTCACCCCTTACTCTTCCTTTTTCTATAGTGGGCAAATCAAAGGCCTCCATAACCTTTCCCCGTGACTCAGCTTTCTCAGTTCTAGCACTATCATTGCCCTCATCTGGACCTTATCTATTAGCTCTTCGTGCCTATTCTTAAGTGCTGTCACCAAACCTGGGAATCATGATCCTGCTCTGGAGTAACATTAGAATGTGAACAATTCTCTGAATATATTTATTATCATTATATTCTAATATCTGCCAAGAGAGTTTGTCTCCATTGCTGTTCTTACGATATGATTCTAGCAAAAGGTCAGGGACTATATAAGCTGCCAGGTGTCTCTCATACAAATCCTGAAACTTATCTTCTGCTACATGATGATATTCATCCAAGGCTTACTTGCTCTTACTGGCGTCCATCCTCATGTCTTTGCATTGTTATCGGGTTACATTTCATCAACTATCAATCATAACAACACTCGAGCTTGTTCAGGTCCTCTGTTAGTTGATGCAAACCTCCCTGGGTTTTACCTCCATTACTCTGGCCTAATCCGCAAACATACTGTGGTAAAAGTCCAGTCCTTCTGGTAAGACGTTCACACAGATCAAGAAAAAACGTCGTTCCCAGAGCAGAGTCGTGCAGCGGGCCGCTAGTGACCACGTCCCACTTGGGAAGGCTCCGCCGTGCGTCCTCTGCTCCAATCCCCCAAGATAACCTCCCTTCCCTTGTTATGTCATCTCTTCTGAAGATATTAAGAAATGTTTCCATGCTCTTAAGTTTCTCCATCTGTCTAAGATCCTCCTAAGTACCTGTCTAAGTGCTCCGTCCCTGTCCCAGCACCTGTCTATCTAGTGTAGTGCCTTCTTCACCTTCCGTCTCCCATGTTATAGTACATATTTACACATATGTGACACATTTGCACATATGTAACATTAACATATGAGTTACTAACTAAAGACTTTTCCTGCTGGGGAATACCATAGCCCTAGTGACTAGCACCTGTGGGCCGGAACCGACACAGAGACTGACGACGTGCTGGTTTGGTGCAACAGATCCGTCAGTCCTCTCGGAGCTGTTTACTGGAAAATATCAGAAACTCACAGTATAAATGTCGCTGTAGGTGGTGGCCCTTCTGATGATGAGAGAAACGTATCTGGTGCATCATTATAAAGGTCACAGAGCACACAGACACACTGGTTGACCAGACACCTCGTTTTATGCTTCATGACCAAACCATATTCAGGTCACAAGTCATGAATAAGCGTAAAATGAGTAGCCTATGAACAACTGGGGTCTCTGGGTGATATCTGTAAGATGAGTTTAGGACAAAAGATGAGTAAGTCTGAATGTCGTAAGAATGGTAGATCTCTCTCTCTCTCGAATGTCTTGAAACGCAAGTGTCATGCGTTGTTCCTGTCATGATGACTGGCCAGCCCGGCGGCGGCGGGAACTCCCGTTGTTAGTGGACTCGTCAAGTGAAACAGACTTTAAACAACCCTGCAGATACCAACGATAAATCATATATATACACTGACTGTGTTGATTGCACGGTCAATAAAGGTTGTGTTATGATGTCCTACTTTCCAACATGTAAACAACACAATTATAACCAACGCTTCCACAATGCCAAGGACAGCTTGACACCTGTATTGTATCAGTTATACTGTATGGTTATGTCTCTATGCAAGGCTGTAGTCTCTCCCTGCTGAAGGCCAGTCTGTCAATAGGGTCTTCGTCTCTCCCTGCACCCCAGAACACAACACCAGACACACACACTAACGTGGTCTCCCCTTCTCGTCCTCAGCTACAGCGCCGTCTGCGGTTCTGTCCCTGGGAGACGTACGACGGTATCCGTCGGCATTACATGTGAGTTGTTCTGTTGGCTCCCTCACCTGCAGCTCCCGCACTATCGTTCTCCTGTATGTATTTTGATATATATATATTCATATACATCTTTGTATACGATTCATTGCATCCTTGTAGATGCAGGGAAGGAGATATAGCCGCATGTGACCCTGTCTTTTAACAGTTTTTATTTTTCCAATAATCCTGTTGCGTACTGTTGTACTAACGGATGAATGTCTCTCCTGTCTCCATGCTGTGCGTTTGTTGCTGGGGTGTGTTTTGTGGTGGCTTGTGGGCATGAGGTGGATGGAGAGTAAAGATTGATGGTGGTGAGGGCTGAGGTGGTTGTGGTGTACAGCTGTGGTGGTGTTGAGACTTTCAGTCAACAGTTTTTTTTTTCTCGCAGTTGTAACCACCACGAGTACTGCTGCGCTGTGGGCTGCTGTGTCTCCACAGCATTCTCCTTCTACCAGCTGTGGTACTTCTGGTGAGTTCCCTTATATATTGTCCCTATTTACTTCTGAAGACACAGCTCATATTCCATATCCAGTCCCATTACTACGAGAGGAGAACATTCCTCAAGCTAATGACATGACCCTTCCAGCATTAAAAGCAAGTGAAATGGTAGACCCTGAAAATTTTTATCCCTGGACAACGAATGTGAAAGATATTTAAGTTAAGCTCTTGACAGCTCTTTTCAGTGAGTCATTCCCTATAGGGAAAGTTCCATAGCACCGGAAGTGTGCCAGTATAACACTGATATTAAAGAAATGTAATAATATACTGCTAGAAAGTTTATGTATACCAGTAGAGTTGGATTTAAACTAGTGGACGCCCGTTATACTTCGAATGAGGCATATTAGTTTTCTTTAATAGATTTATTAGAATATTAAATGATCTGCCAATTAATGTAGCTGAAATCAGTACCATAGATACATTGAAAAAAAGACTGGACAGACACTTCTCTTGAAGTCCATGACTAAAATCATTTGGTTCTCCTTGATTATATGGAATGTTTACGAGTATTTGTCCTTGAGTCATGTGTGGGCATATCATGTCAACACGCAGATCTCTCTGTTACTGGTTTGTGCCACAACCTCAAGCAGCCAATGGTCTCAAGTTGTATATATATTCCGAACACCACCAGTGTTCTCTACCATCACCACGTAAATAATTTTGGAAAATATTCCACCGTGAGAGTCACCAGAGTAGATATTACTGTACTATTTCAGTTTTATTGTTTTGTTGTTGATGGTTTGTTGAAATTAAGAGAGCGTGATTGGCGTTGTGGCGAGACCTGCCTTACTTCCGCACTTCACCACACTCTAAAGGTCACTCCGATGTCCTTGATCCAGTGCTAGTGGCGGCCAAGGACCCCGGTAAGACCTCGTACTGGGCCAGCTGACCCTTCACCAGCCTACCTACCGGGCCAGCTGGCCCGTCACCAGTCTGGCCAGTTGGCCATCTTGATTGCCAGTCCCACCGCTAATGACGCGTTCTTCCCACCGCCGCCGGGGCGGCGTGATCAGGCTGTTGCTGCTGCTCATCATCCTGGTGTGCTCCGGGGGCGGCTGGTGGTTCCGCTGGCGCTACGGGGGTCTCAGCGGCCAGGGGCCGCCTGCGGCGGGCCACGGGCGTCGCCACCGCCGCAACCGCGGCCACGGAGGTCCCCGGGTGTACCCGCACCAGTACTACACAGGGGGAGCGGCCAACGACTACACTCTTCCCCCGGGTTATGATAAAGGTGAGTCCGGTAATACCAGCACGGCCACACTGGTGGCCTGTCTGGCCACACCGACCCCTGGCCACAGCGACAGTCACCATGAATAATGCTTCTGGCGGCACTCCCAAGGTGAATGTCAATGTGTGGCATTTGCTTGACATTTAGCTGCCTCCACCACGCAGTTAACGAAGTAGCGCTTCAGGTGGCCGGGCTGGGGTGGCCACCACCTCGGTACTTACAGCCAGGGCCAAGACAAATGTTCATAAAGAGGGAGACGCGAGGGTCGCACTCGATGGCTGACTGACGAGGGCCACACACCAGCGGTGTTTGGCCCCAACACTGACTGATCCACTGACCACGTGACACAGTGTCGGACCTGCGACTACGTGACAGTACCAGACCCGTGACCACGTGGCGGTGGAAGGTATTATGACGCATCCATCTAACGAGTCTTTAGATGATGAAGAAAAAAAAAAAAATGGCAGACGGGAGTGTTGATTGATACGAAAGGTCTAGTGAGGCCATTGGACCCTGACTAGTCCAGTGACGTCACACTGTATACTACCATCCCAGGGACCATACTAAACACAGGGACAGTTCAGTAAAGACCACAGGTCTGCTTGCTGTACACGACTAAGCACAACGCCAGGCTCATCTGACTAAATATACTAAGCAAAAAAGAACATTAGATTGATATAATGTAATTTGATCGAGACATTTTTTTTATATAAATAAATATTCTTTAGCATACGTAGCTTTGCGTGTGTTGCCAGTTATGAAGATAACGTGAGATATGAGGGAACCAATTAGATGTAAGAGTAATTAGTTATTCTGGTCACGTGAGGGTCGTCAGGAGCTGTAACAACCTCTCCCCCTCACAGACCCTCCCTCCTACAACGAGGTCATCAGCCACCTGAGCCAGTTCCCACGGGCTGACACCCTCCACCAAGGTGAGTCACTCCTCTGGTCACTCCTGCTGACCTTGGGCACTGGGTCATACCTGGCCTTCTGTGGTCAGCACTGGGTCACACCTGACTCTTTGTAGCCAGCACTGAGGCACAACTGACCATCTCTGGTCAGAACTGGAGTACACCTGACCATCTGTTGTCAGCACAAGGTCACAGCTGACCATCTTTGTTTAGCACTGGGCCACAGCTGACCATATGTGGTCAGCACTGAGTCACACCTGACCATCTGTTATTTGCACTGAGTCACACCTGACCATCTGTCATTCGCACTGGATCACACCTGACCATCTGAGGGTCACACCTGACCATATGTGGTCAGCACTGTATGTGACACAGGTGACCATCTACCTCCTCACTAATATTCTCACGATGTTTATATTTACATTAGTGGTGTCAACATGTGTACAACATAAACTTCAACATGTTTCCATCCCCAAGGCAGAGAATATGTTGGCTTGGCTTTGCTGTTTATTATCGTTATTATTATTATTATTATATCATTTTACTTTGCTTCTCTCGAAATGAGTGAAACATTTTCTCTCACATTTGTTAATCTTACGAACGATCAGCGATCTTCACCCTGAACATTGCAAAAGAAGTGTTTACGGTGTCTTGGACATAGTGAAGATGTGCTTGTGGGAATGGCCTTCGGCCTGACCCATAAGGATAAGGTCAAAGGCCGGCGGTGTGGAGGGTGTAGTGACGATGAGGATGTAGTGAAGATGACCTTTGATTTGATTCACAGGGATGAGATCAAAGACCGCCGAGGTCAACGAAGTAGTGAAGATGAGTCAGAGCAAGGTTAAGGGTCAGTGGCGTCTAGGGTGTAGTGAAGATGAGGGTGGGATGAAGATGGGGTTTAAGTGAAGATGACCTTTGACCATGACCCGTAATCGTCAGGCCAATGGGCAGTTGGGAGTCCAGCGTGATACAAAGATATATTTGACCTGACGCGTGAGGGTCGCATTTAAAGGGCATTGGTGGGCTGGGTGTGGTGTTAAAAAGACCTTGTTAGTTTTGCACTGAATCTACGTTTATCGGGGGTTGTAGTAAAGAATGAGTCTGTTGGCGTTTCGCTGTGTAGTATAGATGATGTGGAGGGAGACGAATCATTCGTTATAGCGATTGCTGATTTAAGGGTTCATCCACATGACACGACGCGCATCAACCACTAACCAAGAACCGCTTCTGCTTTCCAGGGACGACGGCGGGGAGCAGCAGCGGCGGGCCTGCGGAAGCCTCCTCTGTGATAGGCCCGGCCACGGACGGTCAGCTGGCCCCTCCGCCACCGCCCTACGAAATGGTCCTCGACCTGAAGAGAAGGGAAGTCCAGTTAGACCGCGAGATAGCGGAGGAGGAGCGGGCGGAGAGAGCACACAGCACGAGAGGCAGGATAAAAAATATTCTCGGTCGAGTAAGACCGAAGAGGAGTCCAGAGGTGACGCCTCCTCCCCTGGAAGCTTACGTGGCCAGCGGCAGCTCCCCAAACCCCGTCACGTCCCCGACGGGGCTCTTCACCATCAGCCGGGAGGGCCTGCCACCCCAGGAGTACTACGTCCAGCCCACCGGCCAGCCGCCAGTCTACCGCCACCACGTTCCCTCACCTTCAGATTCCGAGAGTTCCTCCCACTCCGACTACTCCTCATCCTTCATCTCCAGTCCCTCCTCCAGCAGTAGATCGCTGTCCGCGTCGTCGTCACAAGATCCGCCCGAGTACCTCCCCAGTGCGCCGCCAGAGGCTGCTGACGTAACGACCCCAGACCCTACGGACCAGGCCCCTAGCGAGGACCAGCAGGCGGCCCTGGACCACGCGGGGGCCTCTCGGCCCTGCACCGGGCGGTCGGTTCTCTCCCGCCCTACCACCTCCATCAGCGCCCGCGCCCTCCCCCCGCCCGCGCAGCTGGCCAGGAAGACCAGCCTCCCGGGGGCCGTCCTGGAGAACGACGAGGGAGACAGGTGAGCCTCCAGCAGCCTCCGTCACCACACAACCCGTCCGCTGACACCGGCCTCTCGTCTCCTGCGTCAGGAACTGTCTATACAGCATGAAGATCACACACACACACACACACACATCCTCCCTGGCAAGGAAAATACCAGCCAAAACTGGGCCTCCAACACACAAGTTTCCAGAGAGAAGTCTTTAGATATATGCTAATTGGAAATTAGTAGCGCGTCTCTATGTGAAAAGGAAAATCCTATATACAAGATCAAGTTAATGTTCAGCAGCTGTCACCAGTCAAGATACCGTCGGCCTCCACAGCCAGTCTTAACATATTCACCAGAAAGTATCAATGTTCTTAGAAAGAAAGACCAGCAGAAGAAAAATACCAAATTCTTCGATGAGAATTCTGATATCTTAAGGTGCAGTATGTTACAGGAATGAAGAACAGTTACAGTAAATTGCTAGAGACTTTGATTAAGTCCAATTAAAACCTATCAAGAAGTGGTCGAGTAAGACAGCGCTTACTAAATGCTCTCCACTGCATTTTACTGCATCACCTTATACAGTACAGGTGCCCACTGTATCTTACTGTGCCACATTGTTTACACCAACTGGAACCGTACATACTATATGTGTATACCCGAGCTGTTAACCCACTACCCTCCAGCCAGGACCACTCCTGACCTCCGACCTTGCCCTCCTCCGGACCTCCGACCTTACCCTGACCTCCGACCTTGCCCTTCTCCTGCCCTTGACCTCATTACCATATACTTGCACAAAACGTTGTCATAAATACACTATTTACTAAGAGCCATGGATGGTACGGATGTTATAATCATCAGGCTGTACCGTCATCTGTGTTACATGGTACAATCATCAGACTGTACCGTCACCTGTGTTACATGGTACAATCATCAGGCTGTACCGTCACCTGTGTTACGTGGTACAATCATCAGGCTGTAGGGTCACTTGTGTTACATGGTACAATCATCAGGCTGTACCGTCACCTGTGTTACGTGGTACAATCATCAGGCTGTACCGTCACTTGTGTTACATGGTACAATCATCGTGCTGTACCGTGTCAGTGTTACATGGTATGGATATCAGTAAGAGTAAAGTAGAAGGCTTCCCGTTATAATCTTGAAGATACTGACGAAACTCATTATTCTTTTGTACATAATGATAATACTTAAGAGTATCTTATACATCCTTGTAACTCGCAAGGTCAGGATCCATTGTGTCATCACTCAAGCGTCCCGCCTACCTCGTCATCCATTTACTGACTTTATATAACTCACTCTTCTCTATCGATAATGATCCAATTTAAGCCAGACTTGGGAGAGATGATCCCTGATTATAGTCCCTGGTATGGATGGACCTTTGTTAGTTCCTTTCCAAAATTTGTTAGGCGATCCCACCACCGGCCAAGCTGGCTGCTTTTATTAAAAAAATGAAATTATTCAGACGTTAGAAACTTCTTTATTTTAAGGCAGATTCGCCTCACGTTCGACTGTAGCTACCAGGTTATGAGTTGTTGAACCTGCATGACTAATTTGTCACTGGCATGTGTGATTATGACGTTTTCTTAGTTTATGGAAATTGGTCATATTTCAATAAAAACGCAGCTGATAATTTGACATTCAAAGCTCAGTGAAGATAAAGAATGTGAGCCACTTAAGTCTTATCGTACTGCAACAAGTAACTTGTAGATGGTTGGGGCAATGATTACGCGGGAAGTATGGGCTAATTACAGTAACAGTCTCAACAGCGCATGCACACCTTATCTAACTTCACCTGAGAGAATATTTACCTTATTTTATTTTTTCGTGGCTGAGACGGCGCGGGCACCTGAACGTCTTAATCAAGGACAGCTTATTCACACACACACACACACACACACACATATATATATATATATATATATTATCTATCCAGTATACAATTTGAAAGGCTATGAGTTTTGTCAGTATTTATGATAAGGCAGTCAAACTCTACTTTTACTGAAACATATAATCGTATGTATTTTCTATATTTCTATACTTTCATTCATGTACAAACTGCATATGTTTTCAGCAGTCTGGACTGTTGAAACATGATAATTAGGCGTCCACTTTTGACCAGGTAACAACCGTGTTCATGTGTGTAGTAACTGTCATGGAAAATAGTCATATATTTTAGCGAATATAAATCAAATCAAAAGTAGTTCAGTTGAATTAAGAGAAATATATCAGTAATACATTGCTCCTCGTTAGGTCATTTATCCCAATCATGTACACTACAACCCGGCCCACGACCATGCCTTGCACAGTGTATACAATATTGTAACACAAGGTAACCTATTTCCAATGATCTCCTTATACGTAACAAAATATAAACCAACCACATTTTGCTAACTAACCCAATAAAGCCTAAATATAACCACTCCATTCTCACCGTGTTGTAGAAGGCCAGCACTGCTAGCGTCCATGCACTGCGTCTGTGTTTGTATGAATGTTGCCAACAGTGAATCTTAATTTTCATAGCGGCCGAACATAACGAGTTTCTGATGAATAACTGACCATCATGGGCAAGGGAAGTCAGTCATGGTACTCTACCATGGGCAGGGAAATCACGGTTCTCCACCATGGGCAGGGGAAGTCATGGTACTCCTACCAAGGGCAGGGGTAGTCATAGCTGACAGCTCTACCGTAGTTAGGGAAGTGGCTACCAACAGTCAAGGGTATGAATGAGACACACCCTCGTCATGTTCAGGAAGGGGGTGGCCTGCACAGGGTTGGCGCGGCAGGTAGTGAGTGAGGAGTACGGCAGATCGATGCTAGCTGAGGCCACCTTACCCTCTAGCCAGAAAACAAACTGCAGACGTGTGATATATTGGTCGATGGTGCCAGGTACGTGATCCCAACAACGTCCGCTCCTCATACACCATGTTGAGATAAGTCAAACTATGGAGACCATATAGATACATTCCCTACTGTACACCTTATTGGAACGACGGACGATACAATAATACATCATAATAATGATCCAACTGTAGCCTTCCTGCTGTGACGTAAGGTGCCTTAAATGGGAAACTAAAGTATCCCGCCAGTGTCCGTTCCTCAGAACCTCTCCTTCCCTGCCTGAACAAACAAAGATATCCAGTGTAGGGAAGTGTTGTGTGCCCTGGGTCAGCCTGCAGGACCATGACGTCTGCACGTCATGGCCCAGGGAGGGTGGGGGGCTCTCAATAATTCACGACCATTGACTCACTTGGCCTCACTGGACTGATATCTCCACGCCAGGAGTAAGAGCTAAAAATAAAGTAATATAGATCTAATACGCGTAGGGATCTGATGTTTGTGTGTGTGTGTGTGAAACAAAGACTTGTAAGATTACGCGTCGAGGATTATAATGTAGTTACTGGTGAGAGTATGCGTACAGAGTGGTAGGTGAAGAGAATAAATTGGTGGTGGGCAGCGACGTTGGCTGGGCCTTAGGCCTATCAACTGTTAGGGTCATTAAGGTCGTCAACGTAAAGATACAACCATCAGTCTATTGGTAGGTGAGGTGAGTGCCAGGTACTGAGTATGTTGTGGACTCACCAGACAGGACATAATAGGGCTAACTAGGGAGGTAATAGAGTTGCCTCAGTCGTGGGTTAGAGTGTAGATAAGGTAGTTATTACCAGACTTAACAGTTACTGGACACGGTCTCAGTAACTGTATCGATTTGCAAACCCTTCTGGTTGCTCTTGACCAGTACCGGGGAGTACTGCAGTATTGGAGTGTACCGCACCATTACCGGAGAGTACCACACCCAGTACTGAATGTACCGGCACCAGAATAGGAGTGTAACGCACCAATACCATCCTTGGTCAGGGTATAACAAAACTCAACAGACATTTATTAAATACTTTATTGATTAATTGCAAAGCCAGGTTCTTAATCACAGTTAGTATGGCACAAGTAAAATGATGGGGTCACGAGACATATTTCTTGCACTGGCTGCTGGCCTCAGAAATGGTTTTCTTTGAGAAAGTAAAGACATTGTGTTCTTGGATTATAAAATTCCTAATATCTGAATTCAAACCTTAACAAAATATCTAGCATATTATTACGTCTAAAATCAGTCTATTTATCATACTACTTATTAATCTCTCTATACTTAAGCAATGATTTTCGATTATATGTACGTTACACTTAACCTATACACTGGAAACTGATAGTACAGATGTACACTTACTGTAGACTTAATCTCTAACTCTGTGTTGCAATGGAACATAACAGAATGTAGACGGGAGCCACTTTTGTTAGAAAGGTCTTAGTGGTGGCTGTAGACAAGCGGGAGGGGTGTTAGAGACGGGTGTGTGTGTAAACGAGTGGAGGATCTTAGGGAAGGGTGCAGATGAATGAAAGGGTGTTCCTGTCGGGCATAGACGACAGGGAGGGTGCTAGTGGGAACCATTTAACCGGGAAGGTGTTCCTGGCGGGTGTAGACGAGTGGGAAGGGTGTTAGTGGCGGGTGTAGACGAGTGGGAAGGTGTCACACACTGCTCGCTCGCCTGGCTTGAGGCCGCCAGTGATGGGAGGCGACACGTCCCACGGGCGGGTGGCCATCACCGCGTCGTCGCCTGAGGAGCAAACAATACTTTAGGCTGAGCCTACAGTCTCGTCCTGCACACAGAACCTTCATCCTGCTCCTGCACACACAACTTAACTCTGCTACCGCACTCTCAGCCTTCACCCTGGTCCAGCCTCTGAACCTTTACTCTAGTCCTACACACTATAAATCTTCATTCTGTCCTGCATTCTAAGCCTTCACTCAGGTCTTGCACTCTAAAGCTGCCATCCTGGTCTAGCACTCTGAGACTGCACTGACAGCCTCACTTTCAATGTACATTTCTTTGTTACAGTATTATGAACATCTTAGGAGTATTTCACAGCTAAACTGACATTCTTAGCATACAATGAGCTTTTCTTTAATGAAGAAATATTTTGAACCGAAACACGTACCTATCAATCAATTCGTGCACTATCGTTGCACAAATATGCTGAGCCTATCAAGGTTAGCATGTAACTTGAGCCAGTCATATAAACTGGTCGGGCTCTCTACACATGGAATGACGATGCTTCCTCTAGCCCTCAACACCTCAGGACTAATGTCATTATAGAAGTTAAAACTAGAGAAGTAGATGCTAAATCTGGCAATGCTTTTCTTTGTCAGATACAAACTAAAATGTTGTTAACACCTAATTCTCTGGAGGACATTGAGACGAATGAGTCAGTGAATAGACGACGTACCGAGCCAGCGGGTGGAGAGGACACGGCGGTGGGCGGTGGAGTTGTTGCCGTCAGCACCGTGTAGCGTCTTCATGTGAAACACGACTACGTCCCCTGGCTATCACATCCCGACACACACACACGCCAGAAATCACGGATTTAATTACTTCCTATCTACGTAAACATGATCAGGCTTCAGATGAGGCCACGACATCATGTACACATAATATTTCCATGATTATACAACAAAAACAGTCCCTGTACATAGAACACGTACAATACTGTGTATCGAACAACATGGATCTCCTCAGTTATTGTCATATATTTAAAATATTCCTGGCTATTCCTGTTGTCTCATGATCTAATTGTCAAACAACGTCAGCAGTATGCTATATACAGCAGAAGAAAGATCCCATCTTATTGTCTGTAGGAGGAAATATCAGGGGAAAATAAGAGGCAACACACTGGTGAGAAGCCATTTCTATAATATTCCAGTTTAGGGGCACCACAGAAATAACTTGTGGATATGTATAAAATGTATATGACTGGACTCATTACAATCAGTGGTAAGTTATTTTGATCAAAGGGATGTGATTTGAAGAAAATTTCCCTGAAATGACAAATAAGTGATAAATGAATGGTTGTGATGATATGGGGCAATGTCGGATATGTGAAATTCCTAGAAATCAACAGAATCTACGAAAACTTCAATTAACGTCACTTTGGGGCTGATATTTACCCCAATATTCAGCATCATAGTAAATACATACCAAAGACAATGTCATCCTCATTCTGCCACGTTAATTACATGCACTTCGAGGAATAACAATGCGAACACAGTAATCGAAATTAATGTAAATTTTGGGTACAAGGGAGAGCTAGGAGAGGTTTTCATTAGTTCGGTTAACTGCGAGAATCATATCACTTTTATCCCACATATTTCCAGATCATCATAGTTTTCGCCACCATCATTACTTATTAATACAGGATGAATCAATAACATACTATAACACCTTGCTCCTTATGATGGTCCACCGATATCGTTTCCCCCAAATTCATGTTATTTCTCTGATATCCTTCAATTGGAGTTTATTACCACTCTACCATGTCCATTTTTTTTTAGCGTGGTAGGTCAGCCCCATTCCCAGTTCGGAGGGTCAGCAGTAGTATGCCAGCGGAATCTTTATTATCGAGGAGAGGGAACACCACAGCAGGTGCCCAACCTTTACACCCCACCTGTATACGACAATCTCAGAAACTTTACATGAAATTGCCATATCAGATAAAGTCTTGATACTCTGTTATACATTCTGATAAACATAATTTGCTGTAACGTCAGAAATAATGCAACACTGTTCCCCGGTACAGCGTCCGATGATGTAGCTCAACAAGCCTAGCCTTCCTTGCACCCGGGTGAACCGAAATGAACATCAGATGTTGAAAGCTAAATGATTGCACCGAAGATAACATTAAAAAATAATATTTGGTAAAAATCTTGTTGACTACAGCCAACATAACACCGGGGCTTAACTAACAAGAACATTGGTGTCACCAGGATAAGTGCGAGAAGGGTTGAAGGTTGGCTCACCTCACACTGCCATTGCAGTATTGGCCACTTGTTGGCCTCGATCTCTTCAACGGGAACGTCGTAGTATCGGCGATCCCCATCCTCTGGCTTCTCGCGAGAGTCTTGCAGCGGATAGTTCAGCTCAGAGGCAAACTTACGTGGGATGAACCATTTTGGCCACAGGTGCGAGCCGCCCACGAACTTAACGCAGGTTTCTTTGGCCACGGGATCCACCGGCATCCACAGAGAGCACACCTGCATCGAGACGTGAGAGGTTCAGTCTCAGATCACAGATTGGTCCCAGGCTTTACAAGGTATAACATACGTCGAGATTCTGGTACTTGGGGAGGCCTTTCATACTTGTTATATTCCTGTTTACGTTACGTACTTGTTACTTTAGCTTTCTGTTAACATAGGTATAAGCAGGAGAATCAGAAGTCTAACCTATCAACCTTACCATAAGACCCACAGTGTCACATCGATCAACCAAGACACACCTTCTTGCCATCGATGGGGTAATAGGACTGGTCGTGGTGCCAGGGGGTGCACTTTGTGGTGCCAGGCTCCTTGTTGAGGACGTGCTCGTGGTAGAAGGAGACCTGTGAGGACCTCATGAAGCGAGCAGCAAGGGCGGCAGCTGGGGAGTTGTACACGAAGTCCCGGAACTCATCCACCCACGACCAGTTGCAGTAGTCGTTGAAGTAAGCCCCATGGCCCTTCTGTATCATCAATATCACCATTACTATTACTGCCCCACCAGTGCCCTCCTGCATCACAAACACCACATCATTACTCTTTCTGCCTCACCATGGCCCTCCTGTATCAGCAACACTTCAGTGATTCCCTACCTATCACTAGCAGCTGTCAGTTAAGGATGACGTTACCTGTCACAGTTGCTGTCAGACGGGTCAGTCAACCAATCAAATGATGCAGTAAGTCATTGCTAACTCTATTTCTCGTTTTCTCCCTAAATGCTGTCGCTATCTCCCGGGACTCCTCTCACTACCACTTCCACAATATTCTAATCCCCTTCCAGGTGACAGTATTACTAGGCAGCACAAGACAACAAGACTAAGAGTACGCAGCCGTCCGGGTACGCTTCTGAAACTTAAGAAAATCGTTAAATGAAATGAGACGGAGAGCCAAGCGTCACCATGACAGAGCAGCTCAGGTAAGAAGAACCCGGGAGGCTGCTGCGGATCCTAGGAGACCGGGGATAGTTCACCTTCACCCTAGCATCACGTTTTATTCCTCTCTCTCTCTCTCTCTCTCTCTCTCTCTCTCACTGTGGTATATAAGATCATAATTGGTGTAGCGTAGTGTGGTTGTTACAAGAGATGGGTGTCTACGTACCATGAGCCTTTCGCTGTATTGTGATGGTTGGTCGAGGTTCTTAGCGATGCCCCGCTGGATCTTATCCAGCCATGAGTGGTGGAAGACCTGCCTTACCACCACAGCTCCGTCACGCTCGTATTGCTCCACGAGCGCCTCCTCCACGTCTACCTCCTGCACCATCATGACCCGGACTTACGAGTCACACTAGTCCTGCAAAAACCATTACCGTGGTTATTCTATCGTTATTGGAAGTTACCTGGACGACCGCAACAGGTCATGGAGTGGTTCTCGATCATCACCAACACTGGTAGCCCAACACGGGGAGCTTGCGGCCAGACCACCACCACCACCACCATCACTACGCAGCACTCGGCAGTCTGTTGCGTCACATGATTATTTTGTAACTCTTGGCAACCGAAGGATGGTTTTTCACGTCCGCCAAAAACTTTTCGTTGTCTCGTCTTTTTTCCCTTTCATCAACCTCTTTATATTTCAGTTAAGGCCCGGCCTTAATGTACACTTTCATCCTTGAGTGGAGCCTCCAGTGCAAAAAGTGTTAAGCAACGCAGCGGATGGTAACCAAACAGCATTCAAATTCAAGCATTCTCACGCCTATTCTGTAAAAGAAAAAAAGAAAAGAAAAACAGTATATAGATATTTAACAGTATAGGATATGGAGTAATAAACAAAAATATGTTAATTCCCTTCAAGAGCAGTGATGGACACCTGCAGGACCTGCATTTGTTACCTACAAACATCAACGTAACTAGAGTCACCTGTGTGACGCAGTAGCCCCACCTGTTCTGGACAAGTCCAGGTTTTAGTGAAGATGTGGTGCATTTACTCTCACCCTCACAAGAACATTATTCTATAGAAATCAAGAACTCGAACATTTACTTGGCGTAAGGTAAGTACATAATAACCTTTAACAGTAACGAGCAAAGGATATTCCTGAAATATCATACCTTCCGTAGAAAAGTGTCGGTTGACTGGGCCTGGTCGTTCTCCCAAGAGAAGGAAGGCAGCGAGACTTTATGTTCAGTTGTTCGTGTTAGACTGACCGCTAGATTAAGTTGACTACTTACGCGCTTACAGCACCCCACAAGGCCGTCCGCCAATCACACAGCTCTACGCAGCAGACAGCCTTGGTATAAGCACGTGTGTTTGGACAATAACCACAAGTGTTGTTCAGGAACGTTAACCATCTTTGCTCACATGAACATCTTTCTGAGAACGAGCTAATATTTGAGAGATTATTCTCGCACTCGGTTCACACTGTATGTCATCTATTACTGTACACAAAACCAGATGACATAGAGAGAGAGAAAGAGAGGAGAGAGAGCTGTTTATCACATTCTTGTTACCAGGGTTTGTCAGACGTCTAGACTCGGCCACCAGCCACGTTGGCCATGAATGATTCTGTTGCAGTCGGCAACAACACAAGGTGACAACATTCTATTTACCGTGACGACATCTTGCCCGACCACACCTGTAGGAATGATGACAGTTAATGATCCTTCATGTAAACGGCCTCAGTACAGATGAGGGTTGTAGTTGAGGGGAGTTACTACAACCCTCAGCTTGTGTTGTGCTGACCATCTCACTGCTTTGTTGATCCACAGACGAAGTCCATTGTAGAGTCTGTTGATGATGCCTTGTTCATCGTTGGCCACCTTACAATATTCACCCATAAATCCATCTAATCTTCGCCAACAACGTATCATTGGACAAGCCTCCATTTTACTACAGATAAAGGCAAATCTTAATTGAAACAAAAGTAAGTTTTAAGAAACAGATTTTTACGCTTAAGTATTACGTTTTCCTTTTGTATTAGTGATCACTAACTGTAATAAGGCGCGTACGTCACTCAACAAGAGTGCTGCTTTTGTATACTAATGTCACTATATTAACATACATCGTGTAACAATAATGACGAAGATAACCCCGTGATGTAGCCAAGATGTACGAAGTATAACACAGTACAGCAGCCCCCAGCCCTCTACGTGTGGGTCACACGACCCCCCTCTACGTGTGGGTCACACGACCCCCCTCGACAAAACGCACCAGCTCGAAGACCTCGGCGAGCGCGCGGGTCAAGTGGGACCCTGGGCGGAGCACGCGTCTCCTGAGCCACCGACTGATACCAGCGTCCCCTTAACTCAGTACACTGGTCCTGTCAAGACCCTATCATCCCTACACTAAACGCTCCTTGCCTTTTAATTTCTTCACTTCTTTTCTGTGGAAATGTGGCCATTTTTCCTACATCCAGTCTTTGGTTTTCTTCCCTTCTCAACTAAATTCACTTTCCACCCATCACTAGCTCTTCCACGTCCACTTCAGACGAGTCTTACCCCCGATATAGTCACATGTTGCCTGAATAACAACATTCCATTGCCATAACAATGTTCTTCCTGTGACTGTCTTCCTTCACATCCATGTTCAATTTCCATGCGTCGGAGGAAGATAACCAGTGCTTCCAGGGACGTCAGCCGCAACTGGAAGGTCCAGTTCTTACCGCTCATAACATTCTTCGGAGCACCGGCCACCTTGCTGCCTTCCAGCGGTGTCATATCTTAGTTTTCCTTCCAAAGTTTTCACTAAAGTGCTCCCCCAAGATTTGACAACTCCTTCGTCTCTTCCTCTTATTCTGCCAAAATTTATCCCCCTCACCTCACTCATCGTCCTCTTTATTTTCTAAACTTACACTTTATACTTTTTATGTATTACTACCAAACTTCTTTACGTGCTAGACAGTTCTCCTCCCGACTCGGTCATCACCACAGGATCGGCCACATGCATCTCATCTCCCGTTCTTTCACAAAACAGTAAGTCCGTCCATATTGGCAGGTTACCACAGCCTCTTTATGAGTACCTTAGAAACATTTTATCAAGTCAGCCTCATAATTTATTACAGCACCGGTTCTAAGGCCTTTCTTATAGCTTTTCTCCCCTCTTCATGATACTTTCAGTACGATGTACCTCTTTCAGCTGCTCCTCTCTTTAAGTCTACCATCACCATGTATTATGTACAGTATTTCCTTCACAAACGTCATCTCGCCCATCCCTCTCACCATCACTTCTTGGCCTACATAACCACTCGTCCTCCTCCACAGACCTCTAACAACCTCACCGGTCCTTCTTCACCTGGTCATCTTTTACATTCTCAGTTACCAACCCGCTATTTACCTTACAAGTGAACGTTTTATTATAATAACAATAATGACTGTTTATTCCTTACAATTAGATACATGACGGAATGATCTTGGGATAAAATAAACACGTGACAAATTACACAAATTTCACTGCATGAAAATAAAAGTCTTTATAACTAAGAGCATTACCAGACCATCTGGCACTGATATATGACAAATTGCTCCTGATTACTGTCAAGACATGATGTTCCTACCATGGTTGGTCACTTGTAGCGCTCTCACTTGCAACACAGCAAGAGTAAGGTCATCAACAAAAAAGGAGCACGGGTCACATACCTGGCCTGCTCGTTGATGATATCCAAGAAAATAACTGGACCAAGTAGAGCGCCCTGTGGCACGCGCCAGGTGTTATACGTGAATGACGACGGTTGTGGTGGCTGACGCATGGAGGACGATCCGAGAGTATGTTGTAGACAAAGGTGAGGAGGGATGGGAGACATCCAGATCAATACTCTAGAGAAAGAGGATGGGCAACAAGTGGGACTTGTTTGTTGTTCTCGGGCTAAGGAGGAACGCGTTTCACATACACCCAAATATCTTTCAAACGCGATTTTTATTTGAATTGTGCTGGGGGGAAAACCCCGGCAAATTTATTGTGCACCCCAAACTCATCCTATGAGCGGTAACGCAAAAGGATTACAGGGGTTACAAAGGGTCTTAGTCAGACCCCAGTGGGTTCATACTACATGCATTACATAGTTACATAGTTTCATATGTTAAGTTCTACCTACTAGATGCAAAAAGTGGATACAAAATTAGAATTTCAGGTATCTTGTTATTAACAATAAGGTGTTGTGACATTTCTTGCAGGGTTTGTTTAGATCTGTCCCTAAACGGCTCTATTTTTTCACATTC
>JAYMFT010373823.1:0-21295 GCA_038088735.1 Panulirus argus
TATATATTCCACCAGTTTTCAAAAGGCTCGTCCGAACTACTATTCCAAATGTATTGCTTTGTCTCCTTACAGTCTTCTCAGGCTTCCAAGTACGCTATGATTACAGAAAATAGTACTACACTGCTGTACTGTGCTAGTGTTCCAGTGCTGAAGGTGTAACTCTGCCGCAGCTGTACCGTTGTCCCGCTGTCCATGGCTTATCGTTTTTACACCTGTTCTTACCTGAACCTTTGTTTTGGTGTTCAGGTTGAACCAGTAGTCCACCTATACCATTGTTCCAATGTTCAGGTTGTAATGATACTGCTGCTGTACCATTGTTCTATGTTTACAGTGTATCATTGCTTCACCGTTACCATTGGCGGAGCATGCACGTTGTACCGCTCTTTTAGTGGGAGGTTCACAATCCAGGCTGGGGAACCATTACGAATCGAGCAATCAGCTCGGCTGTTACATGTGTATGTGTGTGTGTTTGGGTGGGGGCAATCGGTTTGTCACGATCCTATCCTTGTTGACATTGCCCAGTAGTTTTCGCCTCCACATTCACAGCCACTTTCGCGCGCGCGCGCGCACACACACACACACACACACACACACACACACTCTGACACCTAGGTGTACACATATCCACATGTATACTGAGATGAGAGATAGAGAGAGAGAGAGATTCACCAACAACTCTGGTTACCAAGGCTGTAGATGAGATGTGATATCCAGCCAAACGCCGACAACATTTGGGTGTCAAATATTTGAAAAAAAAGAATGTTTTAAACCTGTTTCTGTATACGACGCTATATGACACGTTTCTATAGCCTCCACCGGCAGGAGGTATTCAGTTCTATACATATATATATTTTTTTTAAATATATTCCTCTTTATGACCGAACTTATGACATGAGCAGCATGGAGAAAGAAACAGAAAAGCATTTCGTACGACTATGAAATATCCCGTTGATATAGTCCAAAGTTATTTCGTCGCCAGATCACGAGAAAAAAAAAAGTATTAACATTAATGAGCGTGGATGGACGTCATAATGATGATAATCATTAATGATAGGGCAACATTCAATGCGTCATGAGCATGTTCACTCAGCAGGGGTGAGACACGTGAACAGATGAATTTATTGGAGGAAGGGACGTGGCAAATTATACCAATTGTCACTTGGACATGTTATCTGTCGAGCTGGCACCTCCATCCTATCTGGCTAGGAGGCTGCAGGACATCAGGAGGCTCCCGCCCGCGCCACAGCCTTCACGTCCAGAAGAAATAGAACATCATAAGGGGTTCTTTAACTGTGGTCTTCAGGGAGGGTGTCGCCTGCTACACCGTTACCCGGGCCTCTCCACTTGCTGCTCTGTACTTCTCCTTCCTCAATACTACTCCTGTTCTCTAGTCTTTACAGCCCTGTTATTAGTCCCGTGCTTTCCACAGAGGCCGTCAGTTCTCCTCTTGCTGGCAAGGAATTTCGTCTCCCCCTTAGGCAACCTTCATACATAGGAATGCCTTTGCAGAGGAGTTGTCCGTCGGGCTTTCTCATAGGAGCTGTCTGCTTGATCCTGCAGGGGAGCTGTCTGCTTGCTGTTGCAGGAAAGTTGTCTGCTTGCTCTTGCTGGGGAGGTGTCTGCTTACTCTTGCAAGGGAGCTGTCTGCTTTACTCTTTCAGGGGAAGATGTCTGTTTGCTCTTGCAGGCAAGTTGTCTGCTTGCTTTGCAGGGGAGCTGTTTGCTTGCTCTTGCAGGGAAGGTGTCTACTTGCTCTTGCAGGGGAGCTGTTTGCTTGCTCTTGCAGGGGAGCTGTTTGCCTGCTCTTGCAGCGGAGCTGTTTGCTTGCTTTTGCAGGGGAGCTGTTTGCCTGCTCTTGCAGCGGAGCTGTTTGCTTGCTTTTGCAGGGGAGCTGTTTGCTTGCTCTTGCAGAAGCTTTCAGCTTGATCTTACAGGAGCTTTCAGCTTGATCTTGCAGGGGAGGTGCCTTAGTGCTCCCACAAGGAAGCTGTCTGCTTGCTCTTGCAGGGGAGCAGTGTGCTTGATCATGAAGAGCTCTCTGGCCTTGCAGAGAAACTACTTTGCTTGACCTTGAAGGGGGATGTCTATTTACACATCAGGAATCGCTCCTTTCAGCTTATACTAAAGCAAAGTTAATGCTTCTGTAACGGCTTTAGTCTGCGACTGACTCATGCGTCGTTACAAGACAACATATACACATATTTTAATTTTTTCTTGATAATATAGCGAAAATACAGTGATACCATGTAAATGAAATCATTGCACTATGGCTGAATCTGGCAGTTATTAAGATAATTCGTGCACTCACGCAATTAGGAAATGTTCCTGAGATCATATTAGGGTGTCCAATACGTTTCAGCGTTGCAGAACACGATCAAGAACCAGAAACCTTAAATTTCCTCATGCTGGAGCTGGATAAAACAGTTATTTGTAAGTGAGCAATCAGCAGTTACGACGGCACAGTTACCCACGTAACGTAACATCATTTTGTCTGAAGGCTTGAGTATCCGTGGAGCCCGGCGCCACACAACGGTCTCTTGCCGTCTGAATCCCTTTGTGTTCCTTTCGTATTGTACAACCGCCGTATCCCTCACTGCCCCCATCATTAGCAACAGTCAAATCTCCCTCACACGAGCAGGCTAAGGTGATCACAGGGGATTACGACCTGTTTATCCTCCATTACTTTAGCGACGGAGATTAGGTTCTGAAAAAAAAAAAAGAGATCGAAAGGTATACGATCTCTATTCTCTTTATTTATTTTTATATAGGATCTGTAAGTCTCTCTGTCTTCCTTCACGCTAAATGATCGTAAAATGTGAAACCCTGACCGGTATAAGACCACCAACTGAAACCTATTCATTCTCGATACCTAAAGACGGGGACTGACCCGGGGTGTCTGCTTGCGTCGAGACTTCTTAAGCATTATAAAAGACCTTAAAATCTATTACAGAGAAAATTTGAAAGTTTGACGTGAGGCAGTTAATTTTTCATCGTTTTCCTCCTCGTACAGTATTTTCAGACCGACCATTTATCATCTTGATAACATTGATTAAAGGTTTCACTTCTAAACTCTTTTTCGGGCATTTTCCGTAAAGGACAGAATGGTAACTCAGAGCTATGAAAGCGATCTACAAACAAACGCATGATATGGTAACTGGGTGACTGCCATGCGCAAATATTAATTCAAACCGTTCGTATGAAGCCAAAGACTCGATAAAAAGCCCGGTAAATTCTGAATCTGACTGCAGGTAGAATTGAAAATTAGACTTTCCAACACGTTACTAAGGGCGGCTTTCCTCTAGAGCACCGTGTAGTATATGATGTCAACTTGTAGGACACATCTCTCAAGAATGGATACTTGGTCATCATTTTGTCATGATATGGATGAGTTTTACATTCGTGTTGTCCCGTTTCTTAACCTTGTGAATATGTACTATGTCTTTACTCCTATGCACACACACACACACACACACACACACACACACACAGATTAAGCCAGGTACTCATTTGTCGACCAGCCTAGGTGGGCAGACTTTCGGATATCACATGAAAATTATAATAGAGTGAAAATCATAATTGAAACCGGGGATATTTTCTTTTACATCCATCAATAGAAAAATGCAATCTGACTGACACATTGAGTCTGTGAGTAAACCTCTCGTTCGATGGACCTTGTGGTGAGGGCTGGACATGTTTGCCTATACCTAAACACATTATGGTCAAGATAGCAGGTGGCAGAGTTGCTTCCTGCACCTGGAGAACAACCTGGTTCCCCTAAGATCACGTACTAGTGAGCCAGGTGTGTGTCCAGCATCCAGGTGTCTCTCACACACCCGTCTAACACCTGCGCCAAGTGAACGTCACTTGCTGGTACTTTAACAGTGTCTTCTTTACTGGGGAGGGTAATGTAACCTGGGGAGGAGAGTGTAACATGGGGAGAGGACTATAACCTGGGGAGGGTAGTGTAACCTGGGGAGGGTAGTATGACCTGGGGAGGGTAGTGTAACCTGGGGAGGGTAGTGTAACTTGGGGAGGGTAGTGTAACCTGGGGAGGGTAGTGTAAGCTGGGGAGGAGAGTGTATTTTGGGAAGGGGAGTGTAACCTGGGGAGGGGAGTGTTACCTGGGGAGGGGAGTGCAACCTGGGGAAGGTAGTGCATTTGGTCAAGGTGTGTCAGTGTGTCTATTTGCATACATGTGCAAAGTAACTTTCACTCATAGGTGATTACCGGGTGGGATTTCGTCCCGCAAACTTTCCCAAGGGATTCTGGAGAGAAATCGCGTACAGCGCTTCTTAGACAGTCGGGTTAACCGGCGTTCATAGGATGTTATGGAACGGAGAATGGTAGATTTTGTTCCATTAGTATGCGAGACGATTATGATATTCTCTCTCTCTCTCTCTCTCTCTCTCTCTCTCTCTCTCTCTCTCTCTCTCACACACACATATCCTTCCACCATCCTACAGGAATCCTCTGTTCCTCTGTCACTACTCTGGGTTTCAAGCGAAGCGAACACATTTCCTGCCCTTTTCACATCTCCCTCCTTCAGAGCCTCCTGGCGGTGTTTCTCCTCCCGACACACACCGTCACCTTCACGTAGAAGATTGCTTCGTTAACTACCCTGGCGTGGCTGCTTCACTATTTATAAGTTCTGAAGCTGCCTCATCAGTTGCTAAGTCTGTCAGCTCGAGTTTTGTTCCCTTTTTATGTACCCTGGCACCTTGTCTGCTAGCTGACATATTCTTGCTGTATTATGTACTGTACCGCCATGTCTGCCAAGTGGTATATTGTGGTTGCATTATGTACCCTGGCGTCATGTCTGCCAGCTTCTGTGTTGTGGCCGTATTATGTAACGCTAACCATGTCGGGCAGCCACTGTACTGTATTGTGGCTGTATCATGTCTCACCCAGGAGGCACCTTGACACCTGTCGCTCCTGTCCACTGATGTAACTTTTACCTCAGCTCGAGTCATGTGTACCAAATGCTGCACTTGGACCGGTAAAGGTCCACCCTTGGTCCCTGATGCAGCGAGGCATCCTGCTGTTTATGTGTATACTTTGGAAGCATTCGTGTCTCATTGTTTAACTTCTGTTCACTTGGGTGTTTTGTGATGCTTTTCGTAGTTATAATGATTTGTAGAATCCACAGAAATCAGTTTATGATAGTCCTCCGCCACAGCACTGTAGGAAGAGCCTGGTTATTACTGCAGGGAATATTGATGGTGTTTTCTGTCTCTTCTTTTTTCCCCGTGATGGTTCGTTTCTCGACTATGAGTATTTGGATTCGTCACTGAAATTACGAGTAGCATTGTCTGTATTAGTTCCTTTGGTAGTTTGATGTGATGGGCACTTTATGTCGTACTTGCCTCTCAAACAGTACAACTGGATGCACAATACCCCGTTCTCAGTGTCATAACACCTCAGTGAGTATGGTCTGATGCTTCTTGGCATCTGAGTCAAATCTTCGGTGACGAACGATTTCTAAAACTTGTCTGTTCATAACGTTTATCCGCAGACGAAATCTCTGCTGTTCGCTGAAGTGCGTTCTCTTCACCAGACTCGTGGTGACGTTGTCAGGGACGTGAGGAATGTAACAGTGGGCTACGATGATAATACAAGCAGAAACACCTAGTGCCAGCGTTATCTCTAGCAGGATCAGAGATACAAGAGGCTTTAATGACACGCAGGAGAGGATCTGATGTACCTTGTTGTCTCGTTCACTCTCTTGTTTCTGCACGCTTGGCTATCAATGTTATCGCTGTTATCATCTCTACTTCTCCCCAGGGGTCTGGCGACACCCTGCATAGGGCTGGGGAGGAAAGGGTCAAGGTGAGGGGGAGTGAGAGAGCCGGCACCGGGTATGACTGGGGACTGGCCACAGTGAGAGGGCCAGAGGTGGCCCTAAGGGGGCTTGAGGACTTGCCACGGTGAGAGACTTGAGCCAGCCCTGGCTGGAGAGGAGGGGAAGCCACAACGCGGGACCAGAAACAGCGCTGTAAGACTGAAAACTAGCTACGTTGAGGGACTAGGGACAGGCCTGAAAGAGACTGGCATTTGGCGACAGTGAGGGACCGAAGGCAGCTTTGGTTGGAACTGAAAGTCAATGGTTACAAGTACATTCTAGTGTCTTTTTTATCTTGTTTCGCCTTTTTTGGGGGGTAAGTTAACTATTGCTCTACAGTTAGGATTGTTCAGACATCATATTTCAGTCACATAACTCAGTTCTCCTCCGTTACTCTTCTCAAGAATATTTTCCAGTGAATCGAACGACTTATGTTCCTGCAACTTGGATCACAAATATCCGCACAAAATATTAGTGTGATCTTGGAGAGCTGAGAGCAGTGTGCAGAATTCTATTGTCGACTCGTAAGGTCGAGCTCTCAGAATAACAAGCAAAAGAAGAATTATATATTCCACAAAGCTTTCTACATCTGCGAAGAAGTAAACAGTCTGCATAGCATATGTCAGCTGCACAGTCACATAAACGCTGCCCTTTTGTCACGCTTTTAAGAATTCTATTTTGGTTGCAATATACACAAGATATACATTGTGGATCTTGTTCATTATTTAGCGGCCTGGAGAGACGACAGAGACACTCACGACGCTTTCCACTGCACTTCACTACACTAGTTGCAAAGATCCGGGCTGTCACAGTTTGACAGAAAATATATTTCGTGTGCGGGTTTTAACCATCAGGTATTCCTCCAAACACGAAAACATCGTTAACCTCCTGGAAGCCGCTGTGCTATACTATTTGGTCCCCTTGCGTGTAATTCATGAGTCCATCTGGTTCTCCCGGTTCGCCTCCACCCACTGAACCGGCGTCCACAGACTTCCCTCCTCGCGTAAGGTCTTCAGAGTTCTCACTCTCCCAGCTGCAGGTGGGCAAGACGTATGGTCCGGACTCGCATGTCTCCTCAAGTCGTAGGGAGTGTGGGTCTGAGCTGCTTAGATTTTTGCTCGCCTGTTTCTTATCTTTGTATAAACCTAAACACTTCCTTCTTCTTGGACGCCCATGCATGACTACCTCTATATGTCAACCAATTACTCTTACCTACCTCTATCTATCATCCCAACACTCACGTCCTTCTATCTATCAACCCATTACACTCACCTTCCTCTGTCTATCAACACATCACTCTCACTTCTTTTGTATCCAAAGTCTTTGAGATTCTCTTTAACTCTCGCCTTCTTAAACCCTTAAGAATTTCATTACCTTCTTTCACATCACCCATATGGCTTAATTTTACAAGGTCTGCTGTTGATCTCTCTTATGTGACAAGCATCTGGTCCTCCCCCTCTCACGATTTTTGGTAAATGATCTGTCTTGGCCCCTGTCGACTCCAGACCATTTGACAGGAGGTGACATGTGTCGTTGTCTATGAAGCTTTCATCCTTTGGCTTTTCTGGTACATAGCTTCCTTTGTAGTCGTTCCATTGCGGTCTCCGTCAATGGAGCGACTTTTCTCTCTCATCCTGTGAGCAGTGAGGTCCCTTGGAGGTCTGAGTTATCACTTAATTTTCTTCACAAATGATCTCTCTTCAACTTCTACCAATATTCACTTTTACGCCGATGACCCCCACACTTTATACTTTAACTTACTTTTCCTTCCACTTTTCACTTCAGAGACATTTTTTCTTCTCGCTGAACATCACTTTCTTAGTTCAGATCTCTTCAGTATCTCGAAATGGAAAATCAGGGACATACAAATCACACGACTAAACGAGACAATTTCTACCTATACATAACTTTACCTCATTTGTTTCTCATCATCAAATTTCAAAACATGAAGATTTTTCCTTTAATAACGTAAACAAGATAGGAATACTTTTGTCCTCCATTATATCTTGGAAACGCCCCTCTGTGACCATCACAACATCTGATTCCCATTTAGGGTTGCGTAAACTGCCGAAGCTAATTTTCCTGTAAGCAGCAATTCCATATTTCTTGGTCCCAGGATGAAACACTCCTCGCATCCCTGGGGTTGCCCTTCTTCCATTTCCCTCTCAGCCAGAGTGGAATCAAAGGCCTTCTGCCTTCTTAAGTCTTCAGCTGTCACCTCTGTTCAACCATCCTTTCCGTACTCCGTGATATTGCTTACCACTCTGTCTTCTGCAGTTGTTATTTTGGCCACTGCTCTCGTGAGGTGCCTGCGTGCATTCCAGCCACTAAAGCATGGACCAAAGGCACAAGATCTGTTGCTTCCCTTAGTATCTGTGTGGAGTTTAGCCACATGAGCATTGACCGTTGGAATACACCCTTTTCCTTGAACAGCATAGCTTGAAATTCTTTTTTTTTTTTCTCTCTCTCTCTCTTTCATCTGTCCCTTTTCCCCTATCATATCCACCGATGGGATAGATTTACAAAAGACAGGCGGGAAGCTCAGCTAATCTGTTCTGCCTTATCTCTTCTAAAATTTGATAGATAAACTATCATCCGACGAGGCCAAAAATGGGTCATGTTTTGCACTTGTCGCGTTTGGCCACGGCGAAAAACGAAATCATCAACTGTTGTTTGCCAATAGTGTCGAAAGTCCCAGCGACGGACAATGTCAACAAGCTCCCTGCTGCCTCGTAAAGTTCATGCTTACATAATGTGATGTGTTAGCCAGGAACAGACAGGGAGTAAGAGATAAGAGATGTATCTGCTTCAGGCCGAGATGTTTGAAAATACGCAGAAGCTGATCCGATTATGTCGATATGTAAACTTAAACTGAGCATTATAAGGTCTGATTTTTATTTTTCAAGCTGTTACAACATGGGGTGGGTGAATATATATTATCTCCTCGTACTTACACTCTACAACCCGCTTTAACAACCTGCTGACACTTCCTCATATGGAGAACTGAGACCGTCATACATTGATACCGGGCGTTCAGAAGTCAAAGAATCAGTATTGCTGTGTCTCATCTGCTGAACAAAGTCAAGATGCTGGCTTAGCATAGTCTTGCCGTCTGGCTGATCTATCAAGAATTAACAGACGTGTAAGGTCATAAGAGAGGTCTGTCACAGAGTGAGACTCGGGGAACCAAAGCTTACCCGAAATTAAGGGTATTGTAAATTGTGTGCAAGTTAAGTACACATCGTTTTCGTCTTGACTGAGTACATGCAGAGCATACTGACAACAGGGTTGCGTTTCCATTGCAACCCAGGCCTACCAACAATGGTCTGGTACTCTTAGTCTGTGTTTAGGAGATTTGATATTACCTGAGTGAGAGCTTCGAATCTTCATCACGGCTTTGAAGAGAATCAACGCTGATTACATTAGTATTTCTTAGGACATATTTGTTATTATATTCGCGGGAATCCCTTAGGAAGTTTGAAGGCGTTTGTACTACTGACAAATTCTGATATTTTTTTTCAGCGTTAAACTCGGCATTTATTATAATGTTTCAGTAAATTGATCTGCAAAGTTATGGTGAGGTTTATACAAGTAACATATTTCAGTCTGCAACGTGTGTGAATTCAGCATCCACCATCGGCATCGGGTGACATGTTGGCTTATTGAAGAATTCATTTTTGTGAGAGAGAAAACTACTGACTCTAAATAATTTAATTCCATCTCCTCGTCGTCAAACAGTCGGTATTCTCTGTCGTCGTTTATCACGTGCTGACAAAGTCCGAGGCATTACAGAGCTGTAATTTTGATGACGAGGTCACTAGTAAATATGTTTATAAATATGAGTTCTGCGTTTTAGTGAACCATTTGACAATTATAGGTACTTGAGACCAAGACGCAGTAGCGAAACAAGCAATAGGGTATGTCAATCGATAAGCAAGTATAAAAGATGAAGATACGCAGCTCTTAAATAGTAACTGTAGAAACGCATAGCGCTCTTTGCTTATCCTTGTGCTGGCCTAGATGTTCCTCCCTTGCCCTTGGCAATAGAGGGCCAGGGCCACCTGGAGGCATATCATTCCCCTGCGGATACTTTGAAAGTTTGAGCTAAAGCTGCCACCCCGGGTGGAGAGGTGGTCCACCACAAGATATTTCGAGTCTCTTGATGATGCTAAGTGCAAAGATTCATCCCTCATAAGACAGACGGCTGGAAAGCAAACAACTGAATCGTAGAATGGATGTTAGAGCAGACAAGCGAGTCGTGGAATGGAGGTGAAGCCATGAATGATGATGTAAGAGGTGGTAAGAATCAGATCCAATTCTTGTGAAGAATACACAATCTGTACTTAACTTGCTGTTTTACTTGACTGTCGACTTGTGTCGCACAGGGAGCGAATCTCTGCCATCCCGTTGCTGCACATTTGAAGTTCCACAGTTCTTGCCCGCGCCAAGAACTTCGCCAGCGGTACCCTCGGCTCCGTCTGTCTCTCAGGCTCAACGCCAATGTCTGAAATATTAACAGTTGGTCTGTTAATTTTTCAAGTCGTACAAACTCACCTTTCAGTCTTGCATTATTAACAGGTGTTTGGAAATGGCTTCTTGCCCGGCTGACTTGCGGAGTGCGCAAGACAGATAAGAAGCTTTTGACAATGGTAGTCTGATGTTATGGCAGTGTTCGATGAGACAGTGATTGGATGTTGATGTAGACGAGTTTCCCTTCCTACTAATCCAATGTTGCCCTTCCAGCTGAGTAGCTTCAATGCTAAAGATAAGAATCTTTAGATATTTTATAACGAAACAAACTTGTGGCTGTGAATTATCAATCCCTGAACTTTGAATCTTTTTACTATTCACTCCATGAAGAGTCAATAGCTTCATGAAATAATGAATCAGCGAACAACACACAGATATTCTTCTTCGAGAATGAAGACAAAGCGGTCACCTCAGACCAGATACTTTAATTCCACTGAAGCAAATGCATATATGTCGCTGATTTGCCTTAAAGAAATGAATATTAAAGCGGAATCTGCCTGAAACGACATCCACGAGTACACTGATGCAATGAAAACACTAAACGTGAATTTTGAGGACTCGACACAGTGGTTCAGCTGGTTCGAAGCGTTGCACGAGCCACCAAGGGGTCTCCATCTTCCTCCTAAGTCCTCAGAATTCGTCGGATTCGAGCACCATGATCTAAGTCTTTTTTTTACCCAGGAGGAAGTGAGTAATAGTTATAATTTCTTAAAGGCTTACACGTTGGTATTAATCCTGTGTTATCCTCTATATGTTTTCGTGTTCGAGTTCATGGCTGCATCCTCATCGAATAAGAAACTTTAGGCGATAACGTTGCTGTGTCAACTGGTCGGGAAATATAAGGACCTAGTACCCAGCCTCTTTCCTTCATCGTCACGTGTTGTCGAGAGTCATGCACGAGATGGAGAGGAGGTATGTTCGTGATGTGAATGCCAACAACCCACGTGTACCCACGGGTAAGGCAGGGAGAAGATGACTATCAATCTAGGCCAAAGGGGTGAAACTTGACAGCCACTGAAGTGCTGACTCTCTACGAACTTGATAATAACCCATCCGATACCGATGTGGGTTGTACCGGTAAATATACCTCCCTGGTCGGTACATGGGTACCACCTACACCCTACGAAAAGTAGGGAGATGGGAAGATGGTTCATGTAGACATGTAAAACTGGCCCGGTCGCTTAGTTTCCATGACACAAATATTATGACCAGCATTCCTGTGACACAGAGGGTGTAAGATGGTCCCGGTCACAGCGTTAAATGGGGGGTTAGTTGTCTTGCAACCTCTTACCTACAACTACTCCCTTCTACCTAATGATCCTTGACCCATTAGCCAGGCATGTGCAAACCCAGGACACCGTAGGTCTAGTGTGTGTATCTTTTTTTTTTTTGTGTGTGTGTGTGTGTGTTCATTGGAGGCTGTAGCCACAAACAGAAGTCCACATCAAGGCCGGGGCAGTAATAAAGATATAGAAAGGTTAATGAGTAGGATAAAAAGAATAGACGAGGGAAAGCATTTACGAATTCTGGAGGAAGTGAAGAACCTGTCTTTTGAAATGTGCCAGGTTATGGTTATTGGGAAAGACGTGAGAGGGCAGAGAGTCCCAAAGCTTCGAGGTGTAGGGAAAGGAACGGTTATCAAAACGGCCCACCCTTGATACACAACAATAATGTAGCTATAAACTTCAATAACATCTGCCGAGACACACACACACACACACACACACACACACAGCCCGGAGTCGGACTCGCATGGGTTCGAATCCCTGGCGAGGCAGTCGACTCACACCCAATCCAGGTGTTCATTGAAGATGATTGATTAATGAGTACCTGGCATAAAATATTTAATGTGTGAGTGTGTGTGTGTGTGTGTGTGTGTGTGTGTGTGTGAATGAAGAAGAAAGACATGATATAAATATACAAGGTTAAGAAATGGACAACACGAATGTAAACCTCTCTCCCCGTAACGGACAAATAGAAAACGCAAATAGTATTAATACACACACACACACACACATACGCTACCGGCACAACAATAGCGTAACAAAGATTGCGCTTCAACAATGCAATAATCTCTTAACCTCATGCACTCGGGGTCTTATTTGAGATGGGAACGTATCCTATAAACAAACTGTAGTGAATAAGTGGGGAGAATTTGGGGAATTTTACTTACGCAGGAGCGACTTCCTTGTGTATGTTACCTGCACAGCAACCAGTTTCTTCATAAAGTTTTTAAAGAAAGATAGAGCCAGGTTTATTTGCACTATGAAAGTAATAATGGCTGTTTGCCTAGCCAAGTTCTGCATTTACTCTTTCCCATAATTTTTCTGAATCGTGTGTGTGTGTGTGGTGTGTGTGTGTGTGTGTGTGTGTGTGTGTGTGTTTATAATTAGTGTGTTACGGGGAGAGAGTTTGAGCGAAGGAAATAAAGTATGATTGCATTATGTACATAACTGAACTATTCACTGTATTTTGTGCCCATAAAGTAAAGAAATTACTGCGTCTATGTGGAAGAAGTATTACTTGCACATAGAATGCATCGTTTTGTGTGCAGTTACGTATTTACAGAGTAGTGGGAGGGAATTATACACTCGTAAGGTTTCATCTCTCAAACTCACTCCAGTGGTCACACACGTTTTAAACTTCTCTATGATGTTCATATGCAGAGATTCACTCTGGGGTATTCCATTCTTCCCTTACTATAAGAAGATCATTCCTGGCATTTTTAAGGGACCTTCAGTCTTAGTTTCATGCTTATAGTCTAAGTTTTTTCTATCGTTGCATCTTTCAAAGAACTGTTCATTGTTGACGTCATCAGACTAGTTTGAAAGCAAAAAAATTGTGATCAAGTCATCCCTTATTCTTCTCTCTTCCATGTCGGAAAAATTAATACAATTACTGTAAGTCTAATTAGGTTGGTAATTGGTAGGCATATTTATCCTGTCCACATATGAAGTGTGTGTAATTATCCTGAACCGTAGCCCAGATCTCTCAATCTGATATCGTCTCTGTGGCCCTCCTCCAGATTTTCTCTCTTGGCTCTTTGAACTTCTATAGGTATGGCTGCCATGCCTGAGAAGCATAATGTAGTTTTTCTTATATAGCCGTGTGCTTCGAGGAAGTGTATGCTTTGCGTCGATTCAACTTACTTCATTTTGGCTATTCAGATCAAGTTTTTTTTCTTTCTTTTTTGTCTCTTGTGACACTTTCGTAACGTCAGGAGTGTCGTCATCATCGCTGGCGTCACACAACACACCCAGCCCCACAACGGGTCATAACAGACACACAATTGCAAAGTCGTAAGTTTCCAACATGAGAACTGTTAATCTGACTTGTGTCCGCTCCAGCCAGGAGGGACAGAATGTGCAACTGGAAACCCTGAAATGTCAGCGTTGAGTCCTATGCAAGTGTCTGTGTGCGTTTTTATCAACATTTTTCTTCCATTTCCCATCGACACATTGGATCTAAACACCATTTAAGCGTCGGTTCAATATTTAAATCACTCGAACAATATATGAAATTTCTTCCTTTCCCAGCGAAGATTTATTGTTAATGTGGTTGACCATTACATGAAGAAAAATCTAAAGGATGCTGCAGATCTTGACTATAGTATAGTGAAGACGAAACGTAGTGGCCCTCTCAGCCTGTGGAGTAATTGGTTCTTGGTGTCGGCTGGTGACAGACGCGCCAAGTCGTCGGTCGATACCATGCAGGAAGCTCCTCCTCTAGACTTCAGAACACTGTGTAGATACACGGTACGACAGGTCATTCAGCTCTAGAAGTTCTCAACTCCCTCAGGATCATGAGGTGAATGATATCTGGCGCGTAGAAAAGGAGTCGGATCTCATTTGTTAAGTGCAAAGATCTTTCATTTCAGTTCTGACACCTGGCCGGAAAGCCTCTATGTCATTATGTACTTGGACAAGCCAAGCTGAAAAGTTGTCCATCATCGTTGACACACAGAAGACTACCTCCAATGCAGAATATATTGTCGACATGTATACAGATGGTTCACAGACACACACATACAAAGAAAGAAGGAAAGGAGAACTTCATACATTAAATTCTTAACTTTAGGACCAGACTGTAGTAGTGAATCTCCTTACATGATAACAAAATTAAAGATAGGAAAGCTAATTGAGATATACACCTAGTGTGTATATTTCCCAAGGATGTAGTGAAGGAGGAAGCGATTCAAGATAGCGAAGACAGCAACCTGAAGCTTTGGGGATGTTGGTGAACGAGTCAACCATTGCAACATGGGTCGGTACTCAGTGAATGCTTCGAGTTGGGTCATATGTGGTGCCTGGTGAAGTTTTTCTGTATTACAGCATCATATCAATAGAATGCATGTTCACGCTAGTGAATGACACATACTTGGTCACCAGATGGCAGGTGACAGGATTTGTTGATCCACTACTTGGCCCGTTTTTTTTTAATTCTGTTTCCATTGATTATGATACCATCACATTTTAGGTGTGTCATTCAGTGCGCTATAGACTCGCTCATCTCAGTCACTCCAAATAAACCCTTGAAGTGCCGTATTTCAGGGTGTTCTTCGTGTGAAAGTCGCAAGGGATGGGTACACTTCCTCGCTTGTCTGCCTGTGACTTCGTACGGAGATTGAAGAGTGCGTCCACAGAACTCGGCTTCTGCTGTACCACACCACACACACCGTATGCCGTCAGACTCTGAAAGTAAGGACCTCATAAGAACACGCTGTGATAATGAATCGATGGAGATGCTGGATAACATCGCTTCTTGAAGACCTTTCTCCCACGGAAATGAGTTTCGCAACGGCGAATATCGCGGCTGGATAGGGCGTGAACTTATCTCAGTGTGTGGGGAAGTGATGCCTCTACCTAGCCATGGCTTGTGCTTTGGCTCATGTGGAACGACACACAAACACACACAGTTCTGTATCAATTGTAATCCCTCAATTGTGTATTTTCAGCCAAATGGCTTCCTACATCCAATAAACCGCTGTATATTTATTTTGTCAATTATCTATTTCGTTATTTATTTCCTAACATACGAGATCTTTCTTTATGCGTTATGGATAGTGCTATAAATAGTGCTGTGGATAGTGAATTTTCACACATTCTGTAGTAATGTTTAGTTGTCCTCTCACCAGGGTGAATGACGTTGCATTTATCAACCCTAGAATTCATTTGTCACTTATCTGACCACTCTATTAATTTGTCAAGTTCTCTTTGGGTTATATCCCCACTTGTGCTTGTCTATGGCTCCTGGCCCTAGGTGAATATCCCCTACAGATTTTGAGACCTTGGATTTCTAAATCCCATTTTCTACTATCTTGTACGTAGGCTAGAAAAGAAAATGGAACTAGGGGGGGGACTGATCCCTGAGTTAACAGGGGAAACTTCGCCATTTCAAATTGCACGTTACCTTCTATAGTCAAGCCAGTTTCCAATCCACACACATAGCTCGTCTGCATCGCCGTGTGATGTTAGTATTTTAGTCTTGCGTATTTATCGAACGCCGTGCAAAACTCTCCAAGTATATTACGTCTCAGGTTACTTTATTCATCCAATTTCTCATATATGACAATGAAATATGCTTATAGATTCATTGGACACAATCTTTTGTTGTTGAGGCCCTGTTCTTCTGTGCAGTCCCGTGCAATCACTCGTGCATAAAAGCTGTTGTGTGGTTCTTACAGCACTCCCTGCCTCACTGTCCACTAAACCTGCACAAGCAAGATGATGGTTCCTATTTCTGTCTTTTCTAATCTGTGATAAGAAGGTGCCGTGAGAGCCCTGATGGTTGGGTTGCAAAACTGATTTTAAGTATGATGCAAACATTGAATGTCCAGAGATGAGTATGATAAAGACATTAAATGTCCAATAAATAGTCTTTATTTGTCTCCTGCTATCTGCCGTGAGTGACGCCCAAGAGTTCTAGTACAGAGGACGATCACGGGTTTTGATGCAGATACATCATGACGAGAAGACGAGAACGGGCTTAAGAAAAAGATGGCATCGATGGCTTTGGTCTATCAGTATCAAGAAAATTAACTTTGATTTATTTGTGTGTCGTCCATGTCTATTGAGAACAACCATTATTAGATACAGTCTAGCAATGAGACGTTTCCAGTCTTCATACGAAGCCCCTTAACGTTTGCTGAGGCGACAGAGGGCTTATCAAATCCCCGACTGATGCCAGACATTAATTCCAGGCTCCATGCGTGTCGTGCCTTAGATGACGTTATTAAGGGTTTAGATCAAAGGTAGGTGGAGGGTGCCAAGCGTCAGTGCAAGGCACCACAAGACAAGGCTTGGGTGACGCCTTAGAGGAAACATTTTCCATGCATTGCTTGGCGGATTTCTATGCGGAGTACCAGTGCAAAGAACGTGGAGGAGGAACATCATTTCAGTCTATCTCGTCTCTTCTCTCCTCGCCTTCTGCAACAACCTCCATCCAGGTGACCTCGTGACTGAGAGCAGATATACTTCGACGGTTCCATGTCAGTAGGCTGTAGTATGTGATCTCCCTTTCCAGTTCATACAAGGGAAAGTTCCAGTGGAAGTTAATTGCTCAGTGGGGTTTGTGATAACGGTGGAATATTGTGATACCAGCCGCTTTGTCAAAAACTTGTTCCAATGTCTCTTGGCAAATTTCCCGTTTGGGTTTAGTTGACGATGTGTTAAGTTTTAGGCTCGTTGAGTGCAGGTCATGCTTCTGTGTCCTTCCACCTCCCCTGTAGGAGCTGGTGATTCTGTTGCAGAGAATCGGTTTGTAGAAAGTTTCAAAAACGCGAGTAATTTTCTAGATGACAGACATCCCTAGATTTGTAAAGTTTACAAAAGGACGATGAATTTTTTCACCTTTGGCCATATTGAATATTAAGGCATTGTAAGCTTATCATCACCTGAGGCGCTGTGGGTAACATATCTGGTGTTGAGTTACTCAAAGCTGCTAATCGTAGTATGTGTTATCCATAAACTGAAGGTCGTCAGCGCCTCTCTAAAGGATTTGAGAAACTTTCACTGTAGACGGGTAGTTATTATTATTATTATTATTATTATTATTATTATTATTATTATTATTATTATTATTATTATTATTATTATTATTATTACTATTATTATTACTATTATCATTTTTATTATTATCATTACTATCATTATTATTATTGTTATTATTATCGATAATACTAATATCATTTCCTTCAATATCATTATTTCATGATAGTTAATGACAATTTTATTTGCAATATCATTATCATCATTGCTAACATTATCAATATTATTAGCTTCAGTAGTATTATCAGTATGATTAACAATATCTTGATGTTAGGTAGATCACTTACATATATATACATTCGTCTAAGCTAAGGCCAAGGCTGATTGTCTTTATTAACATATAAAACGTAATTTGTAATTCAAGGTTTTATGAAGACATTATATGGTGCTAATCATTTTCAGATTACATCCCCTGTAATTATGGGGCTGGGAATTATGCATTTAAGTTATGGTTTAGTTTACTGATAAGCGAAGTTCTCATAGTTTGTCCAGAATGGGAAAAATCATAAAGTTTATCTAATATCATACCTCAAAAAATGAATTTTTGCCGTTAAAACTTCATGATTAGGAACGGAAAGCAAACGAAGCCAACTTTCCAGGAAGCTGGACTGTGCCCATGAAGTGATTCCTGGAATGTTAATGAGATATGTTTAGAAGCGAAAATTAAAGCCAAAGAAATATTTATATATAACCCGTGCACGGTGCTTCCGTTTTCTGTCACTGAACTCTCCCCAGAGAAATTTGAGTCACGTTTTTTGTGAATACGCGTCCACGTCAGTCCACATCCTGCCCACCGGTGTACATATACTACGCCACCATTACCATCAACAGATAAAATATTAGCACTATATGATCGATTAAAGAACTTGTAGACACAGTAACAACTCGAAGGTGGTTGCTATGGTAAGCGATATTCGGGTCGGCTCAGCCCAATCCTAGTGTAGCGCAATTCGCAAAGTCTTGAATCTCAAATTCTGGGATTAAATGAAGTCCCTGGTATAAATTATTGTGACTTATTACCCGCTCGGGGACTTGCGGATTTCGATCTAGATTAAGAGAGTTGTAAGAGGAAGGGGAATCGGGTTCCTCAGCGCATTTGGATCCTGTTTCTCACGTCTCTTCAGGGACTCAGCGCTTTCAAACCCAGGGATGTGCTCATGTCCAGTGATACTCTCAAGTGACGCACTCAAGTCAAGCCATACATTTCAGTCCAGCCACAAACTGAAATCCATGAGTGCACTCAGAGTAAAAGACTTAAGCGTAAAACTAATCATTTAATCAATTTTAGCGATACTTTCACAAAGCACTTAAGAAAACAGTAAAATCGCAAGTTTGCACTTAAATCCACTTGAACACTCCTGTTATGTGAGTGGCACACCGAGCCCCCCACAACAGGCTCGGAACAAACAATACACACAGCTGCATTGATTATTCAGTTTAGGTCGATTATTTCACTTAATACACCAAAGCTTTGTAAATACACAAGTCCATCATTGCACTCAGAACTAGCGATGGACTCTCAGCCATCGATGTAAATGAAACCCAGTCTAATATCATTCCATTGGTACACTCGTAACTGTAAACAGACTGAAGTGTATCGATGAACTTTGATCCTATGATGTATTCAAGTCTGCTGCTTGATTCAAGTCCTACTCGAGTCCGACAATAAGAATTAATACACTTGTTTAGTGGCCAACACATCTAGTGACACCGCTTATTGAAGCGGCGGGAATAGTCTTGGAACACAGTAGAGTCTGGGAATACATTCCAGTACGTGTCCTTTGTACGTAATCTTCACCTTTCCTTTGCAGCTTTATGTAGGACATCACACCTCAATGGTTCACTGCGTCTGAGGATAATTTCATTAATCCTGTAATGTGCAGGACGTCTTAATCCCGGCCACAGGTCCCGTAAGTCCTCACTGTAGACATGTGCGTATTCGGTTGCCGTGGTGTCCTCGCCTGAGGAGCCACATGTCAGAAGTGCTGGAACGGGTCGAAAGGAACGGAACAAGGACGAAATAGGTTGGAACGAGTTACGTAGAGGGAAGAAGCTTCCCCCTCTATCTCCTGAGCACTTTGCCAGAGAGAGGGAAGACACAATAATTACAGATAACTTTAAAGGAGGCCATGACGACATTAATGTGGCCAGTTCTTTTGAAATAAGGAGAGAAGATTTTCTAAGGCCATCTCGAACTTTTCCCATAGAGTGTGGAAAATTCGCTTCAACCATCTTCTCGCCCTCTTGCCAGCGTAAACACCATTGTAAAAGGTGTATAAGTTTCCATGCTGCATTACCATTACCCCGGAAATTATGTACCTCCTGCATTGCCGTAAGATTCGGCTAAGTCTGCGGAATATCCATATTTTTGCGAAACTACGTATACGGTATTCTGAAAAAAGGCTGGGGAATGGTCGAGTCAGCTTGCCATTGTTGCCCATCAGAGACGAACGCGCCGTAACATCTGTCCGGTCTGACCACTGTCTACTTCTCTGAGCTTCGTCACTAAAGATGACTCAGAAGTTTGAGAAGAGGGGAAAAACCCTCCTCCCATACCCTTGTATGTAGCAAGTGCGTTTTAGAAATTATAAACATCCAGACTTAAAATGTTGACCCTTAGATGTTGGTTCAAAAGTTCCCCGTTTCATTAATTTTCCGAGTATCAGCCCTCTCCGGCTATCCCTTTCTCTCTGTCATAGAGTTCCAGGTCTCTTCCTGCTGTATAAGAATTTGTTTTTAGTTGCTACAGTAGTGAGATGTCTGTGAGTGATCGGACCACCAAGGTTTTTGGATCCATAGCACGCCTCACACCACAGTATGGAGGGTCCTTTCATATGTACGCAACCTCACAGTCACACCACAGCACCCAGACACTACAGAAGCAACAACGATCATGTAACACTACAATGCACGACTGGATCAATGGCCCATCCAGAACAGGATGATTACGTCTCCACAGAAGTCTTCCATGACCCTTTTAACCCCAGGCAGACTTGAATCCAACCTTCGCCTTCCCTTCTCATTGAATTGCCAGTCAGTCAGTCCCTCTCATATATTATTGACATCACGTAAGACAAACACTTGATACTCACTCCCCACGCCACAAACATTAACACATAAGCAGCAAAAAAATTAAATGTCCTCAATACAATAACTGTTACCAGATTTGCACAAGGAAGAGAATCCCTTCGTATCCCCTACAAACAATCCGTCTGCTCCACCCTAAACTACGCCTCACCTGCCTGATCAAGAACAAATATAAGAAAGCTGTAAACCACACAAAACAGAAAAAAAAGAAAAACAGAACAATCACAGGTTGCATGGCAAATACAAATGCTGGAATCTTACACATCAAAACGAGGATCCTCCCAGTACAAAGGCACCTCAGTATGCTCGGCACTTCACCCTTTTTTTTTTTTTTGCTAAAATAGTAAACCCTGCCCATCCAAACTGCTCCATGAATAACCAACGACCTCCAAGTAAAGAAAAGAATCTACTCCTGGTTCACAATTCAGCCAGCTGGACTTTGCAGGTCCCCTCACCCTCCGGCACACGTAACGCTGACAGAACTTATACACAGTGTAATGACAAGACATGCGGTAAACACCCACCGGAGGGTGGGTGTTTACCGCATGTCTTAGACGCTACCCCATATGGATGCACCCATCTGAGATCACACTCCCCCAGAGTAATGCCAGTCACTCTCGGGACATCACCTGACGCTGCAACACTACACACACCGGCTCAACGTATCTCGAGACCCTTCATATCCACGACGCAACTACTACAGTGAAGACACTGAATCCTTGCTACTCAGTTGCCACCACAGTATCCAAACATAGACACACACACGCCACTATACTGTTTGTGCTTATATATA
>JAYMFT010373834.1:0-21295 GCA_038088735.1 Panulirus argus
CTCTCATTGGCAGTAGAGTCAGGCTGAAACCCGGAGATTCTTAGCACCCCATGATGCCGGGGACTAGGGGCCATGGCTATAGGTTTTACAGGCAGTCCTTACATTTCAAAATGGCATCAAGTGTTAGAGGAGTAAAAAGAAATCATGTGAACTGTATATTGTATCAAAAATGGTTACGTTCGATTTAATGGACTTCGGCTTTAATGGACACCCCCTGCCCCCTAATAGTCTGGTAAAATGGGGGATTACTGTAATTGTAAAGAATTTAAAAAAACTGAAAAATCTCAAATGCCGTACCTTGCACATTTGATTTTGTATTTGATTTTGGTAGTGTGGAGTAGACTCACTTTGTTTCAGTCTCTGTCTGCCATAGCTATTGTGTGGTCAGGTTGTATGCAGAGACTTGTGACTTTATTTATTAAATATTTTTGCAATCCTTACACTTCAAAATGGCATCAAGTGATAGAGGAGATAAAAGAGAGCGTGTGAACTGTATATTGTATCAAAAATTGGTTGTATTGGATTTGATAGACTTTTGGCATTAATGGACACCCCCTCCCCCTATTAGTCCTTTAAATCAAGGGATTACTTTAGATTCAGATCATTTAATCTCACCTCATGGGATTTATTTCTCAGTCCTGGAATCATCTTGGTAGCTCACTGCTATATTCTTTCCATTTTTTCTGCCTTTTTTAGGTAGGGTGACTAAAACCAAACACAATAGTCAAGATGGTAATGAACCAATGAATTGTAAAGAGTAAGGATGCTTACCATGGACTTACATTTGAAGGCTTTGCGTATGAAAGCAAGAATTTTGTTTGCTTTATTCATTGCTTCTGTTGATCGCTTACTTGGTTTTAGGTTACCAGAGATTATTACAATCGTCTTTTATTTTTTCATTTACTTTTTGCATTTCAGCAGAATTCATACTTTAGCATGATGGAGTATATTATGTAAATTGGCTTTGAGAAACAAAGTAAACATCAGTATGAAGTGTATATTGCTGAAAATTACAAAGAAAATCTTCAGGGGTTGTAATTATTTTGATAGTAAGAGTCATTATGAAGTCATTTGGTCCATTAATTATACAAAACACTGACTTGATTCAAGACAAAGAAGCCATGGCAAACATTTTGAATGATTTATCTGTAGTTTCAAGTGCATAAAGTGTGCATTAGGTAAGAACCCTTAGTTGATTATGTTGAAAGAATATAGGAATAAATACAATTAACCATATCTTTCACTGAGTGTAAAATGAATGTTTTGTACAGAAGAATGATTGGGATCCTTTTAAAAGGCTAGACATGGTTTTTTACCTCTATTGTGCCTGAATGTGTAGATATGCACTAGAGTTGCCCTCTGCCTGTGGCCTGTTAAGGTTGAGGCATTAAAGGCTCAGAAGCAGCACTGGAGTTCAAGAGTTATGGAGACTTTTGCCGTGGCCACCCTCTTGAGGGAGTTCTCAAAGGGAATAGGCATCAAAGATATACGTAGATAGATTGTTAGAAATTATTAGTTCTTACATTAGGTAAGAACACACCTAAGAGAACTGTGAATATAAGATATAGAATGCATATTACCATATTTTCCAAGTAACAGATTTTTTAAGCTGAATGATGATTGATTACTCATCTTTGCAAATGCATCACTAATTTTCCACTATTTTTGTAAGTATTTTATTTATTTTTGTGCCTGAGTTAGTCAAGAACCTGCTTAGGACAATTATGGTGAAAAAATATGTATATAAATACAATTTATTGTATCATTCACCAGATGTAAAATAAATGTTTTGAACAGAATAACAGTAAGGACTCAGAGAAAGGCTACATTAGGTTTTCTCTTATTTTTTATTTTTCTGAATATAAACGAATGTTAGTTCCTGTATTAGTTAAGAACCTGCTGAAGAGGATCATCTAGAAGAAATATGTGAAAAATACATTTTTTCTCATTCACTTAGTATAAGAAGTACATTTTCTATCTATTCTATTTATCTTTATCTCTGATGCCTGTTCTAATTGGAACTTCCTCAGAAGGGTGGTCACAGGACCAGAGTCTCCATAACTAAAGAACTCCTGTGCTTCTTTTTAGCCTTCAGTGCCTCTCCTTAAACAGGCCACTGGCAGAGGGCAACTCTAGCGCAGAGGCTCCTACCTAATGTTCCTAATGACAACTTCTATCTAATGATCCTCCATACTACTTCTACCTAATGTTACTATCAAATGCTCCTGCTTATATTTTCCTACCTACTACTTCTATCTACTGCTCCTACCATTTTGCCAAAAGGCAGGGCCAGCGCATAGTGCTCACTACTCGATAATCTAGTGTTATGAAGAATGAGCTGTGTGAGTTCCGTATTGTCAAGAGTTACATATGACAAGAGATTGCATGTTTGTGGACAGAATGCCAGTAGTCCACATATAGGTGAGGCAGAAGGAAGAGACAGCTACCTGGGTCAGAGAATTGTAACTTGACAACCACTAAAGTGCCTGCTCCCTAAGCAGGTCGCTAACCCTCCTGATACCCAGGCAGGTAGTGCTGGTAGTATACCTCCCTGTTTGTTGGCTGCTTACCAACTAATACCTACCTGAAGTATATTTTGAACTGATAAACTATCGGTCACTCAGCCCTCTGCAAATGCACCAGTGCATGCACCACCATTATTTTTCTGTATGTGTAATCTATTTTTATAACATGAACTAGCCAGGAACCTACTGAAGAGAATAATGTTGAAAAAATATATGAAACTATGATTTACCACATCATTCACCAATTGAATTATGATTGCTTTAAAGAAGAGTAGATGTGCTTGAACCATGCACAAGTTCATCCGGTATTTAAACTTTCTCCTTAAAAAGTAAAGGTTCTCTCACCATGGCGGACGCATTTGTAGTAGGGGTACTTGCTGGATGCTTAGGTATACTATTGATTTATACATATGAGTGAACAAATATAGAATTATACAGAAGCAAACAATATGTCTCTACACTATGAATCTGGTAGAAAACTGATGCTGCGTGCAATATGGCTTGGATATTCAGGCAGAGGCATGGGTTGTATAATCAAAGTGGCTGTGTTCAGCTTTGCATGTGCAGCATGTCTCAGGTGCATAGCTTAGCCAGCCAGGCTTGCGTTGTATCACAGTGGCTGATGATGAAATAGGAAAATGGGAATAATTTAGGTACTCATAAATATACAAAGATTGATTTCAAGTAATTTACAAAGATTGATTTCAAGTAACACATGACCCATCTGGATGTAGGAGGTGACTTGCTGTCATTTAGGTAAGCCAGGGCATATGAAGTGGGAAAGATAAATCATGGAGTTGACTGTGGGGTTTAGCTATGGATGATGGGCTTTGGTTCTGGTGCATTATAAATGACAGAGCTAGGAAATGAGTGTGACTTTTTTTTTTTTTTTTTTTTTTTTTTTTTCCCCCAGATGCTACCTTGCCAACACTGGTTTTCCAATTAGGTATAAGAAAATATTGTTAATTGCAGAACTTCTGTTCACCAATTTTAAAAGCTTTTAATGTCTGATTTCTTTTGATTTCTTTTGCTGTCAGCTGAGGACACACAGTAGCCTTTATAAAGACATAAATATTCTCTTAAATTCATTATATTCCTCTTGTTTCTGATTTATAGTTTCCTCATGTTTTAAGAGGAACCATTTAATCCATGGGTATGTTATAGCTGTTTGTAGTCTTTATCAGGTGTGATTACTGTCTTGAACCATTTGATAGATTTGCCTATTCCAACCAGGACGAGGTTTTATAGTTTTCAGCTAGGTGCTCTGTAGAATATACACTTGAAGGAGTTGCTTTGGCAACCATAAGTTGACAGAGGACATGAAGCATTAACTCATGGTAGGAAAAATGACCTCACTCATAATTTACTCACTGTGGTGACCACATCTCGTTTTCTGTTACTCAGGTTTTATGATTTATTAACAGCTCTGATATAAAATTTATATTAAAGTTGTGGTAGATTTTTTGTGTGTAGATCAATGGGTCATGTATAAAATGTTGGGAAGTATTGTAAAGTTTTTGACTATACAGTCTTGACTGACCATGAAACATCACATGGGATGTCCAGAGTTTTCTGTGTAAACATTCTTTGCCCACTCGTTCCACCATTCACCTAGAACCAGTCATATAATGTTTTGATATCTTTTTTTTATTATCGTTTTTAATTGTTTGTTTGTTTTATATTCCCAGTAGTGGACACATGTAATATTGGATTCCATAAGCCTTAAGACATACCAATTTTGGATGCAATAGAGACTGTTGTACAGTACTGCTCCCCTCCCCCCCCCCCTCACCATCACCCAGGTTGAGTATGTGATTATTTATACAGCACTTAGGCATTCCTATATATATATATATTTTTTTTATTGTTTACTGTTGTTATCCTGTGGTTATTTTGTAAAACTTGTGCCTTTATTTTTTCCTCCACCAACCTCTCTTGGGTAGGGATTGGGCACTCTTGCATACTTAGAATACGTTAATGTTTAAAAGTTGAGTTTAGGTAGATAAGCATGTGGCCTTCGCCTTGCTCATTGGTTTGTTTACCTTATTAGTGAGAACACTAGTGCCCAAGGCTAGCTGCATGCTTATTTGAGGATTGATTTTAACCCATAAAAAGGATTGTTTTCAGTATCTACATAGACAAGCAAGTCAAGGATACACACATTATTCTACCTAACCATAATTTCACAGAGCCTTGTCAGATGCACTCTTATTGCTTAGTCAGCTAAGGATGGCATGAGTTCAAGTAACACCACCTGGTGGTGGACCTTCACAGTGCAGTATGGCTGTATACATCATAGATTAATAACTAACTTTTAGAATTTAGTTATTATTAAGGATATGGCCACTACAACTGAATGCTGGATATGTTTCTTACAGTAGTGTCCTTAAGCTGCCTTTTGTGGATGCAGAGATGAGTGTTCAAAAGAGAACATCCACTTCTCATTTAAGAAGTGATTTTTGTCTTTATAGGTTAACCAACGTGTGGAATGGGAACGTCACCAGGCTGCTGTACGGAAGCGTGAGGAAGAAGATGCTGAACGTGAACGCCTTGAATATGCTGCTATTGATTGGCATGACTTCACTGTAGTAGAAACCATTGACTACCAGCCATGGGAAGTTGGCTCATTTCCTCCACCAACTACAGCAGCAGAGGTGGGTCGGCGTGTCCTTTTGCAGGAGCGCATAGAAGAAGGTGTGAATCCTGATACAGACATGGTATTAGGGAGTGATGATGAGGAGGAACCTGAAGAAGATCAAGGAGCTCCTGGTGACCGAGATGACACTCAGGTGCAGGACATGGATGAAGAAAGCAGTGAGGAAGAAGATTCTGATGATGATGAGTCAACACCTTCACAGCAGTCACAGCAGCAACAGCAGCAGCAGCAGCAACAGCAACAACAGCAGCAGCAGCCACAGCAGCAACAACAGCAGCAACAGCCGCCAGAGGTAAAAGTACCGCAGCCACCTTTGCCACGAGAACCACCTCAACCAGCCCCTGCACCACCTGTAGCAGGACAAGTGGTAGTTAGGGATTACAACCCTCATCAGCAACAGCGCACTACTGCAACTACAGCAGGCTCTTCTGACCAGTACCTTGTGTCACCCATTACTGGAGAGCGCATTGCACCAGACAAAGTAGGTCAGCATTTGCGTATTAACATGTTGGATCCACGATGGCTTGAAGACCGTGACCGTCAGCTAGCTGAGCGTTCCAACCAGGAATCAGTTTTTGCAACAGGAGAGTCAATTCGTTCCTCCCTGAAACAGTTGGCAGAACGCCGTACTGATATTTTTGGAGCAGGAGATGAAGAGACTATTATTGGTAAGAAGATAGGAGAGGAAGAAAAACGAGAAGAAAAAGTTACCTGGGATGGACACACTGGTTCCATGGAAGCAGCTACACGTGCTGCTCGGGCTAATATTTCGATTAATGAACAGATTCATCAGATCCATAAAGTCAAAGGTCTACTTCCTGATCAAGAGAAAGAGAAGATTGGGCCTCAACCTAAGCTTCCAGCTTCCTCAGCTCCTCCCACTACCACGAATAATACCCGTCCTGCTCCTTCACCACCTAAACCACAGCAACCTCCTGCTAAGCCACAGCCACCTCCTCCTCCCCCTCCTAAATCTGTTCCACAGCCAGCCCCTGCTCCTCCTCCTCCAAAACCATCAGTTGTTACACCTTCTCAGTCTATGATGACTGTCAATATTGGTGGACCTTTACCACCACCAATGGCTCCCATGGTTCCCCCTGGTGGTGGTGTAATGGTAGTGCCCCGTCCTCCTGTCATGATGGCTCCTCGACCAGGTGGTTTTATGCCTGGACCCCCTGCTGCTCCTGTAGCTGGTTTTATGCCCTCACAGCCTCAGCCAGCACCACCTGCTGCACCACAACCCGCTGTTCCTGGCCCCCCAATGGGAGCTGTGGGAAGTGGACCAGAAAAGGATGATGATGAAGGTCCTGCAGCTAAGCGAGCCCGCACAGAGGAGACTTTGGTGCCTGAAGCAGAGTGGACTCGACGTTTCTCTGGTCCTGTCAAATTCCAGGTTGCAGTACCAGTTGTGGCTGATAAGCCAGAATGGCGGTTAGCTGGTCAAACTCTCTCACTAACTCTTCCACTGACTGATCCAGTCTCTGTGGTAAAGGCCAAAATTCACGATGAAACTGGATTGCCACCTGGCAAACAAAAATTGGCCCGAGATGGTCTTTTCTTCAAAGATTCCCAGTCGCTGGCCTTTTACAATGTTGGTCATGGTACTGTGATACAACTGCAGCTGAAGGAACGTGGTGGTCGTAAGAAATAAGGTATCATGATAGTTGCTGTTATCATCAGATTCTTTTTGCAGTTTCGTATAGCTCACTGTTTCACAATATACACGTACAGTAGCAATAATCACATGAATATTTATTTTAGAGGATATAAGTTATATCTCAATCTGTTTGAAATGCCTTAGAGGTTCTGCTTGTTCATGATGAATATATGAACTGTTTATTGGATATTTAGAACCTTAAGTCATAGAGTTCCAGTCACAGTTAAATTGCAGCCCCATTTAAGTTACTTGCTGCTGGTTGCAGCGAAGGTTTTACTTTAGAAATTCCAGCCAATGAAAGGCATTGCATACAAACGATTTGCCAGGAAAGAAAGGAGGAACTTTAGAGGAAATATGTAGGCTCCAAATATAAAACTGTTATAAATGTGCTGTAGAACTGTCATAAGCTTGAATTGTAACTGTTTAAGTTTATGGTAATTAGATTTTTTTTTTTTTTTTTTTCCCCCCCCCAAGTTGACATCATCATTTTAATCATGATGTTAGGTTTTAATTTGATATATTGTAAACTTATTGGCTGAAGCTCTCTGTCATGGGTATAGAAATATACATTTATAAGCATATAATTCATTTATAAGTTAATTTTTCATGAACTGAATTTACTGTAGTTTGCCTAGCTTATCATATAAATTTTTGGTTTATAAGCCCGACTCATTCAGTTGTATGGCATTGGAATGACATAATTTGGTTTTAGGATTAGAATGCTATTTGTGTTTTGGTAGAGCAATATCACCTTGCTTGGTCATGATAGACCCTACTTGCAGACGAATCAGCACTAAAAACCTGGAAAGGTTAAATCAGGTCTTGTGCTGCATGTCATTCATGTGCATGAGAAACATAGGAACACAGGACCATTCCAAAGGCCATTTCACCCTTTCATTTTGCCAGGATACATTTGTGGTTAGACTAGGTTCATTGCACCAAGGTGCACTTTTGGTCGGACATGGTATAGTGGGCCTGAACCACATATGTGGCTTTAAATCATTGTGCCCTCATGTGAATTCCTATCCGATTTATGTCTCCACATTATGTCCATAGATATCACAGTCAACATAATAGCACAGCTGGAAGTAAATATTATGGATCACGATCACCCATAAATCATCAGTGCAACTGCATCATCACGGTGGAAAGCCAGATTTACACGCTATTGCACGTAGTCATTTAACATAAGAAAAAATTCTTATTTTTTATATTTTTTATGAAAGTAAAAGTTTTTCATTTACGTGAATAATGTTTTGTTCCTGTAAATGATTGTAAGTTCATAAAAATGCGTATAGAGCATGAAAAAAGTGTGTTATGTAAAAATATATAAACGACACGTAAGGGATGTGTGAAATTGTACCTGGTAAAATATTTTTGTGTACAAGGTGTTTTGGTGTACAGTATATACAAAGAAATTCAGTAAAAAAAACATAATCATATACTTATTTAGATAAGGAGGAGCCAAGGCCTGCCTCACCACTCAGCACCCTCCCACAGCAACATTTAGGAATGTGTAACTTTGTTTTTTCTCATTGATGTATGATATAGAGGCATTCTGCAAGGGGATTTTCTTTTCATATTCTGGTAAAGACATTTCAGAATAAATTCTAGTGAGGGAGTGTCATCCATGAATAAATTCAATGTGAAAGGTTTCAAGTTCGAGGCTGTGTATCATCTGGGCTTTAGATTGTGTGGATGAGATTAGAGAGCTATAGCAAACCCTGTGACCATATACACCATTGCTGGCTTAGATATTACAATATTAAATATTACAATATTAATGGAATGTGTAGTAATTGTCACATCATGTCACACGTTAGACAGTTTTATAACCTCCTTGTTGGATTATGAAGGATCAAACAGAACTTGTGAGTCATCCATAGTCCACACCATGTCTAGCACTTTGTCATGGCAAGGGTTAGTTTTTCATCTTTATAAAGCAAGTTTGTAAAGGTACAGAATTTTGTTAAATGTATATTAGGAGTGAAACTGGTGAAAAAGGTCAACTTGATATTGCATTGAGTGCATTATTTAGATCTAAAGATACTTTAAGGTTGACTAGGTGGAAGTGTTATTCATAATCTTACCATATACAAAATGAATAACTAAAGACCACTGTAGTGGTGTGGAGCAGTTTACACATGAGTGGGAATATAACGCAACAAGCCAAGAACTTATTTGAATTTATTCATATCATGTAAATGAGAATGTTGTTAAAGATTATTGAATAGAGATATTGTATTTAACATAACAGAGTGTCCCATTTGAAAATGACATGGAAAGAGAGTTACGTCGACTGAATCTTGACACATAACTAAATTCAACCATACGGTATCCCAACCATCCAATGTGTGAATTTTTGTCAAATCTTTGGGATTATCCTTTGGGACTGTGTCTATATAATGTTATCACATTTGATATCCCATTATGTACCTACTTACAACCAACACATTAATAATATCGCTTAAAGAACTTATCTGTCAAGGAGAATTTGCTATATATCGTAAGTATAATTCGTATTGTTTTTGTGTGTTGATTTACAGACAACACAAACTGCCTGAGTGTGATAGTTTGTTGTTTTCTTACCCTCCATTTTAAATAAAGCCTCTGTGACGAACTTAAGAATATATAGAACACTGTCAGTTTTTAGAATGTGTGTTTATCTAGAGTACTAATTTAATCATCACAGTAGCTCATGTTGGAGAGTATGGCACACTGTAATGGGTAATTGATGAGCAAATCAAGATTGAGGCAGGTATTTACTTTGATTTCTTTCTGTTGTCCTTCACTGTCAGTTTGCAAATGGCCAAGTTTTTACGTATCAGTTTGTAGAACAGTGAAAAGCAACAGGCAAGATGTTGCTTACAGTCCATACACTATGTTGAATTTGTAGTCTTTATGTTTATATTGGGGAACATTGAGAACATATATTGAACAAAAAATCTTTTGAAATCAGGGTAATAATTTCCCTAATCTGGGAAATTCATTTAAATCATTCTAATATCTAGATCTCCTAACAGAAGAAAAACAGGAAAGGGAGAGAAACAAGAAATTGAAGACAAGATATTGGGAGAGATGTAAGGCTGCTGATTAATGGTGTTAAACTGGTAACAAAATAGTTACCCTTTGTTCAAAACTTAGGAGCTGAAGGAGATACTTGAAAGGGCTTGTGATGTATGCAATTATACCATTAACGTTGGTATGGTTTGTTTTTTCCTATAACGTCTTTTTAAAGTCTTTTTCATGTTAATACCATTAGGCTAAGGAAAAATCATGCATATGAAGATTTTATTTTATGACAAATGGCTTTCAGTACTTTTGGATTTTATAATGGAAATTATTTGTAAATCATGAAATTTTATCTTTTCTGTTGAATTAGGATTTAACCTCTAATTTTATTATAGTAATTGCATAGAATAATAATTTTTTAATTCTTAATGCCTTGTACCTTATTTCTGTGTACATATTTTTTAACAACTTTATTGGTAGGACTTTTTATATTATGACAGCATTGATGTCGTAAATTTTCCGATGGTTAAAGTGAAAAAGTGATTAATCTTATGTAAAGTAGGCACGGTGTATAGATTAAAGGCTTTGTATAGATAATAGAATTTATTTCATCACTCAAAAGCTTGTATTAATCTTAAGAATCATTGATTTACATTTAATTTCTGGTTATACAACCTAGGAATCCCTCCTATGGGCTTCTGAAGCTTCAAGGTTGCATTACAGTCAGTAGCAGGGAAATGATGGACTCCTTTGGGGTTAGAAGTTCCTCAACAAATGTACTTTTTTTGTCAGTTGAAGATGATACAACCTCACTTAAGCTGACTTTTCTCTCACAGTAACACCCATTGACTTTTATGTTCTTGCCTAAGAAGCCCCTTCTATCTATATGGGATTCCTGCAGTATTCAGGAAGCTTGTGTACATGTCTTATGTCAGGAGAGTGCTGGGCAACCAAACAATAAGTATATGGTGTCTTCATTTTGGTTGCATTGTTGCATGAATAGTCTTAGGATGTGTTGAATCTGTATTTATAGTGTTATAGGGAGGAGTGGCATCCCAGGCATAGATGGGAGAGTTTGACTATTGTGTGTCAGTGAAATATGGTTTTAGATAGGTGTATGTCTGGTGGGATGATGGTTAAGACTGAGTTGGGAAGTCAGTTGCATAGTGCTTGATGGGTCATTTCAGTGGGTGCGTGTTTTGTCAGTGCTATGTTTGTTGGGGATGGGGAAATCTGAGAGTACAGGTTGCTGAAGTATGAAGCTGGGGTAAGCTTATTTTTTCTACTTGGAGTTGGTGGTTACCTTTAGAGTGATTTAGATGGAGGGTTTAGAGTTAATGCAAAAAACTGAGTGCTTAGTATGTGAAGTGATATTGTATCGAGAGCTTTTGTTTGTTGATTTGTGTTGATTATTTGTGATTGCTGGGCAGCCAATGATTATTTTGAGTGCTGTATTACGTGTTGTTTGCAATTTTTTTATATTTGGTTTTGAGAAAGTGGATGACCAAAGAGGTGAGTCATAATTGCCATAGGGTAGACACTTGAAATGTTTGGAGGATGGTAAGTTTTTTTTTTTTTTTTTTTTTTTTTTTTTTTTTTTTTTTTTGTGTGTGAAGTTTATGTTGTGTGTGTCGAATGTAATGCTTAGAATGGTTGGTGTTTTTGTTCTGTGGGAATGATTGCCCATTCAGTGTAACTGGAAAGTGTGAGTGAGACTCATGTCTGTCTGGGATTAAAACAGTACATGAAGACTTATTTGGAAATGAAGACATTCTCTTCTGGGTGAGCAAATTCTTCATCTGTATAATGAAGTGTTGCATGCTGTCGTTACTATTGTGTTGATGTTGAGGTTGTATGCATATGAGAGCACCTTCATGTTGTGGTTTGCTGGAGCCAATGGAAGGCCATGTTGGAAAATGTTAAAGAGAGTTAGAGATAGAACTGCTTCTTGGGGGAACTTCATAGTAGAGTTTAAGGGTTTTTCAGCCACTTTGACCGGCATGGTAGGTGGCCATGAATGTATTTGTCCAACCATTTTTTGTCATTGTTGAGTGTGTAATCAATTATCTTTAGTGTAAGGTTGTCTTCCGAACAATGTCAAATGCGTTTTTTATTTTTCCAGTAAGGCCATTATGACTTGCATGACAGCCAGCTATTAATGAAGTTCACAAGCCATTTTTCGTCTTTGTTGTGGAGTGTGGTGTTCAGTATCCTTTGTTTGAGGATGTCTCAGAAACATTGTCAAATGCTTTTTTGATGTCTGCGACCATTCTTATTGTGTGAGATGGACTGTTTGGTTGAAGCCATTGTCAAATGCTTTTTTTGATATCTATAGCCTCTCATATTATATGAAACATGGGTTATGTGTGGTTGAAGCCATCTACAGTAGGATATGTTTTATGTAGAGCGTGAAGGTTTTAGAGAAGTGGTTGTGGGTGACCTGAAATGTGTGTAAATGAGAGTAAATGTAAATAACAGCAAGGTTATTAGGTTCAGCAGGGTTGAGGGATGAGTTAGTTTGGGAGTGAGTTTGAACGGGGAAAAATTGGAGGAAGTGAAGTGTTTTAGATATCTGGGAGTGGACTTGGCAGCAAATGGGACCATGGGAGCAGAAGTAAGTCATAGGGTGAGGGAGGGGGCAAAGGTTCTGGTAGTGATGAAGAATGTGTGAAAGGAGAGAACATTATCTTGGAAAGCGAAAATGGGTATGTTTGAAGGAATAGTAGTTCCAGTGATATTTTATGGTTGTGAGGCATGGGCTGTAGATAGAGTTGTACAGTGGAGGGTGGATGGGTTGGAAATGAAATGTTTAAGGAAAATATATGGTGTGAGATGGTTTGATCTAGTAAGTAATGTAAGGGTAATAGAAAGAGTGTGGTTGAGAGAGCAGAAGAGGGTGAGTTGAAATGGTTTGGATATATGGAACGAATGAGTGAGGAAAGGTTGACAAAGAAGGTATGTATTTCAGAGGTGGAGGGAACAAGAAGCGGTGAAAGGATGGAGTGAAAGGGATTTTGAGTGGTCAGGGCCTGAACATACAGGAGGGTGAAAGGCGTGCACTGAATAGAATGAAATGGAATTATGTGGTATTCTGTCAATGGACTGAACCAGGGCATGTGAAATGTCTGGGGTAAACCATGGAAAGGTCTGTGGGGCCTGGATGTGCATGGTGAGCTGTGGTTTCGGTGCATTACACACAACAGCTAGAGACTGAGTGTGAGCGAATGTGGCCTTTTCATATGTTTCCTGGTGCTACCTTGCTGACGCGGGGGATGGCGATGCTATTTCCTGTGGGGCGGGCTGGCGTCAAGAATGTATGTAGGTAAGTAAATGTGAATATGTACATGTGTATATGTGTATATGTATGTGTATGTATATGTATGTTTATATGTATAAGTTTGTATGTATATGTATGTACTGTGCATATATGTGTGTATGTGGGGGAATGGGTCTTTCTTCATATGTTTCTTGGCGCTGCCTCGCTGACACAGGAAACAGCGATCAGATATAATAAATGTAGATATAGATATTTGTACCACTTTTACACATTAAGTGTTGATGTTCAATTATTGTAGGACATATGACACGAAATGTGAGTTGTGCACGTACGAGTGACTTCCAGTCAGTTGCTGAGTACCTCTGCGATCCACGACTTGAGCCTGAATCAAATAAAACCTGCAATGAGCACCCATGCCAAGCAAGGTTAGTAAGAGAGGTTTTAGATACTTAGTATGAAGTAACATTGATGATTCTGTCAGTTTTAAAGCCCTTTCTCTCCCCAAAGTCTTTTGCCCCTGCTAGGAATGGTCATAATAATAGCTATAGACTACCTGTTTATCTATGTATCATCTTCAGCTTTTCTTCCATTTACATGGTGTTGGATCAGAAGCCAGGTACTTTTCAGCTCTCGTACTCATTTATTGTGCTAAAGTGAACAAAAGCCTCCATACCACCCTACCACCTCTTATTCATTATGCAAAACAGTAATCACGTCTGTTTTTATGCTTCACATTCATACACGAAATACTTCACTCTTTATAAACATAAATCATTCTCCCAACATCTTTTCTTATCATTCATGATCTCCAACTTTCGCTTATACCATCACTTGTATTACCTTTATTGTCTTCAAGCACACTACCCCTTAACTCTTGTAAGCATATTCCCAGTATCTCCTAGTTAATATAAGGAAGGAGAGAACAGATTAAGAAAGCAATAATGTTTCTAAAGAATAAAGAAGTGTGTGGGTGTAGATGGAGTGGTTAATGACTCAAGAAAGTGAAACTGGTGTTGTGAAGGTATTCAGAAAATGTAAATGAAAGCATAGTTAAAGGGTCATGTACTTGATGAACTGGGGAATTATTTGTTATATTCTTTAAACATAAATGGAATGAAGGAGGTTGCAGAAATTACAGGAGAATAAGCTCTCCTAGCATAGTTGGCATAGTTTACCATGGAATTGTGATTACTTAAACCCCAATTTAAGTGAAGAACACAGTCAATTTAGGAAGGAAAGTGGGTTTGTAGACCACCTTTTTACTCATGCACAGTTGGTGGTAAAAGTTTTAGAAAAGAGGAAGGAGGTGTGTGCAGTACGTAAAGATTTAGAAAAACATGATAAGGTTGATACTGTACAAAAGCTCTTTGGTAAGTTCTAAATCTATATAATGTTAATAGATTTCCCTTAAATACTGTTTAGAACATTTATAAAGGAGGTAGTATATCATTACATATTAGGTAGGTATTATGTAATCATATACGCATTTTCACATATTTGTATAGTATGGAGAAGGTAGTTTTATGCTCATCTCTTGAACTTTGTCTACCATAAATCAGCTTCAGAGATTTCCTTATGCTTTAAGCATTTACTCTTTCATTATTTATATGGTTTCTTCATCCTCCACCCAACTACGAAAGCAGTACTTTCTTGAGTTCTTTCAAACTGGCTTCTTTATCAGCTTCTAGCTATACCCTGTGGTAACCCAGTGACTGCAGTTAACAGAGAACTGATCATAGTTGGCATAATCATACTGATTTCAGAATTTGAGGGTTCTGATCGTCACCCGTTTTTCTTCACTCTTCTATGGTGGGAAATGAAACAGTCTGCTGGCTCTCTCTGAAGTTCATCTCCTTTAATCCCATTACCATTTTTTTTTGCTATCCTTTAAACCCTGTCAATTTGATCTTTGTACTTCTTTAAGTGAGATAACTTGAGAGCACATTTTGAATAGCTTATTGAACATTATCTTATTCATGTACCTAAATGCACATAAGCAAATGCTATTCTAGTATTTGCCATATGACAGTTTGACTCCTCAACAATTCTCCCGCCTTTTGACAGGTTTGGCGCAATTGTGTATGAGAGTAAATGGTTTTATGAATCAGTAGTTTAGAATTATTAAAGGAGTACGCCATTGTTGTTTGTAGTCCTATAATTGTTTTGAGTTTTTGTGGATGAGAAGAGGAATCTGAGCAAGAAAGTTTTCACTAAGGTTTATTTCCTGATGCTGCCTCACAAATAAGAGAAAAGAAATGAGAACTCATCTCCTCCCTTCAGCTGTACTTCCATAGTTCTTCCTTACTAGTCTGTGTCTGCCATACATTTTACATTGTCATATCATTTCCAGTACATCCTGCATAGCCACACTATTTGCCTTATATTTTAAATAGCTTACCATCTGCTGTACATATTGCATGGTATTGCTGAACTCCACTTGCTTATGGTTACATTGCAAGTGAAATGTTAACTCCAGTGGAGCTGTATCATCACCAGTCAACAAATGGGATTACAGTCATATCTAGGAGCTTTTCACTTCAAAGGAGCACATCATTTCCCTGCTACTAACTGTAGTGCAGCCTCAAAACTGCAGGAGCCTGATAACAGGGGTCCTAGGGTTATACATTAGATTACTATAATCCACATAGCCATACTGTATACCGTACATCCTACTTAGCCATATCGTCTGCCATGTGTCCTACACAACCATGTCATCTTAACAAGCTATCCTTATGCACCTCTCCACTTTTATCACATTTCTTTTTTTATATTTTTTCTTTACTCTGTTATCATGAATGGTGACTACACATCATAGGTTATCATTCTCTACTGCTCTTATTCTTTGCCTGTCTGTACCAAACAAAAGTTGTGATTTCTTCTGTTTATAAAAGTTAGTGGAAAAACTCCATCATGCAGACTTCTTGCTTGCAACATTAAAATTCCTTATATTCACTAGAGCTCTCAGTGACCTCCATTTCTTCTCCAGTGTATAATATTACTCTGAACTTAATCCATCCCACTACCATCCATAAGGGTCATAACTCCCAAATGCTAATATTCATTAACATCCTCTTATTCTTCTCTATTCAGACTGATACTACTCTAAGTCTGCCTATGTCTTCCAGAACAGCTTGGGTATAGATGGAGTGATGAGCGGGATGGTGAAGAATGGAGGTTAAACTGCTATTGAGTGGATCTGGAAAGTGTGCATGGAAACAGAAAATTGGTCAGGTTCCTGACGACTGGACGAAGGCAGTAGTTGTCCACTGTATAAAGGTAAAGGGAATAAAAGTGATTGTAAGAATCACAGTGGAATTAGTCTTGGCATAGTTGGTATGGAGTGTGGTAGAACAGGATACTGATTGATCATGTAAAGAGGATTAGTGAAGGCTTTGTTGATGAAGGACATTGTGGATTTAGGTAATGAGAGAGTATGTGTAGACTTGATTTTTGTGTTTAAATGGGTAGAGGAGAAAGTGTATGCTGCATTAATTACTTTCAAAAAGGTATGTGATAAAGTGATTAGGAAGGCAGTCTGGGAAGTGCCGACTATATACATTAACAACTTTTGAAAAGATATGCGATAAAGGAAATATGAAGTTTGTCTGGGAAGTGCTGAGTATATGTGGGATGTATGGAAGACCTCTGAATGCTGTTAAGAGCTTTTGTAATGGAGTAATTTGTCAAACAAATGGGTGTTTTGAAATAATGTAGAATTGTGTCAACTGTGTGATGTCATTCAGGTTTAATGTTTTTAGGCATGGAGCAATTCATGTAATGAGAGTGAGGTTAGGATGATGGTGTACTACTTGCTGGTGAAACAGAATAGAAGTTGCCTTGGTTGCTGTATGTATATGAAGGTGTGCTATTGCTGAACTAGAGGAGTTACTTAGAATGGTGGACCACTTTAATGATATGTTTAAGCAGAGAATGCAGAAAGTGAATGCAGGTAAGACTAATTTTTGAAAGGGATGGGAGATTACAGTGTAATATCAGATTGTGTGATAAAGAGTTGGATGTTTTGGTTGAATATTAGTACTGGGAGTGCACTGAAAGTTCTTGTTAATGGTAAAAATTTAAATGCAGACAGCAAGAACTTTGCATAAAAGAGTACCTATTCGACCTCTGATGTATAGATATGAAGTTCCAAGGTTATATTAGTCAAGATAGATTAGAGCAGTGGCGAAGGACTACTTACATGGTATTTTTGAAGTGCAAAATGAAGATTTTAAGGGAATGTGTGATGTAATGAGGTCACTAGAAAGGTGCATGGATGAAAAGCTTATAGGATACATTGGTCCTTTAGAATGTATGGTGTATGAGAGATTGGTCAGTTAGATGCATGGTAATGTAGTTGAAGATATGAGGAGGAGTGGTAGACTGCAGAAGAAATGGTTAGTTGTTGTGAGAGAGGGAGAGAGTTTTTTTTTTTCTCCAGTCACGGACAAAAGTCCACATCAAGGCTGGGCCCTTATTGAAAAATAGAGAGAATTAAGAAACGGGAAGAAATGACAGGGAAAGCATTTACGAATTTTTGAGAAAGTTAAGGACCTGTCTTTTGAAATGAGCTAGGTCATAATTACTGGGAGGAGAGGTAGACCACAGAAAAGATGGGTAGTTGTTGTGAGAAAGTTGATTAAGGTTAGGATTATTGTAGATTAGTCATGGGGATGACTTGGAATGGGATACAGTGGAAGAATTTTGTGCATAGAGGTGTTGTGATTGGAGTACCTGGTTTTACTTGATGACACTGCTTACTATGCAGAGTGATGAAGTAAAAAATGTTTTATAAGCTTGAAGTTTATGTTGCACTTTAACATACTGGGCATGGGCTGAAGATGTGTTTTACTAATACGAGAGTATACTTCCTTGACAAAATGTAGTAACGAAAACTGCATTCAAAACAATAATTATCTTGTGTTTCTCTTAAAGAAGTCATTGTCGATACTAGTTGAGAAAAACAAATTGCTGGCTCTTACTTTCAGTTTTTGTTGCTGCATTTTACCTTGATTTGAGAGTATTTGATCTGCTTCATAGAACTGTAGATGGAGCAATTGACAATGGATTGGTAAATGGATTCTTACTCTAACATTCTCAACATCCCTTCTTCTTACATCATCAAAGCACGTTGTCATTCTACCAATCTACTTTGATTCTGTCCGTGAAACTGCATGATTTATATACAACTTTGGTAGCCTATATTTGTTTTCATGATTCAGCAGTATCCAGCAGTTACCATGTCTCTTTCTTCTCAGGTAATGATCCATCCATAACAACATTAAATAACCATGTGATATTACACAATCCACACATCACTATGTTTGTGTCAGACCACTCATTTGTACCATTACTTACTTCTGCACAAGCTTTATTTCTGGTAAAAGAGCTCTTATCTATAATTATCAGTTTTCTGAACATTCTAGTTTTCAAAAGTATGAACAGGAATATGTAAAAGAGAATTTTGTCATGGTTTACATCTAATACTGATTAGATTTTTCCATGTGATTGGCAACAATTGTTGTTTTTGGTGGTAAAACAATGTCTGAGAGGAAGTATACGAAATAGAAAATACTAGATATGAAAAGGATTTGTCAGACTAAAGCAACATAAATATAGTAGAACTGGACAATCATGTTAAAAATTAAGACATTTTATCAAGTGGAGTAATGCTAATTCAATTCTTGACTGTAACTCCTTGACCAAAAGAAATATTGAATCTTCACTTAATGAATACACAAAGAATTGTAAAATGAATGTTAGTAAAGGTCTATACAAACTGGGTAGCTTTGTCAAAGGCAAAATTTGTAAACGGTTCCCTGTCCTGTCCACATAATGAAATTTTATGACAGGCATGGCGCCAGACCTGAACACCACCAACCAGAAACACATTTTTACCAGTGGCATATTAGCTTTGCTTCTTCTTTGTATATAAACTAGCTGTTCTAAGTCTTCTGTCTCATTCTTGTATCGCCCCTGATGATGTGATCATTACATGAAAGTGCGCATGGGAATTTATCGTGTTTCATTTTCCTCGTGTTTATCAGCAAATACTAGATCATGCGTAACACTGTGACCTATTGTAATATACATACCTACATAACCCCCCAGTGAAGTTGGCATGAGGGGGCTGCAGCACAACCATCAAGGATAAATAATATATATCATAAAAAATGTCTTCACTGTCAGGTAGTTCTTTATTGGTTTCCCTTTTCTCTTTATACATTACTTGAAATGAACATGAACTGTATCAGTAAGATTCTTGAGCCATTAAGGGTCCATCTTTGCCTAAATTTCAAAAATAGCTGCCTCCAGCTTGGATACCAACAAAGTGTCCCTTATATGTAATTTCATTTTCATGAGCACCCACAAATTTTCTGTTGGATTCATATCTGGTGAATTCCTGGGCCAGTCACTGGAAAACTCGACTCCTTAAGCAAATCATTGACTAGTTTACCATTGTGACAGGGAACTCCATCCTACATGAACGCTTTAGCCTTGCACTTTTTGAACAAATCTGGAAGATGGTCACACACTAGCTTGAGATAACTATGTCTGTTCATAATTTCATTCTTTGACAACACTGAAAGGTCCCCAACACAAATATAATTGAAACAATCCCTTATCATAAGTGAAAGTGAAATAGAGAACTTTACAGTGTGTGCCTGTACACTCCACCACCATGGCCACCTATCACAGAAAAGGTGAACTCATCACTCCTCAAGACACTGCTGAACTTAGCCTATTACACACCAAATATTTCCTTCAGAAATCAACTCTTCTTCTGGTGCCTACAGGTTACGAGTGGTTTGGGTCACAACCAGCAGCTCTGGTACTTAAAGTCCTTGTGTGAGTAGTGCTGCACTATCCTTTCTGAAACATCACTGAGCAGTCTAGGGTTTTTTCTTTTAAAATCTTTTGCATTCAAGTGTGGAGCTGCATCCACTTGATGTTTAAGGACATTTAGAGTATGTGGAGAGGTTTTTCTGGCCTTCCTAGGATGTTTCACATGGGTCATTGTAGCAGTGCCACTGCTGTCATTAAATTACTTCAGCCATCATTGTACTGATCTCAAGTTCACACTAGTTATATTAGAAATTTCCTAAAGTGGCTTATTATCCTTGTAAAATGCAACTATAGAAGCTATTTCATCACTTGTAAGGTGAGTATTTTCAACTGTAATAGGTGGTAAAGGTACCAAAAGGGAAAAACAATGAAAATTTAGGGCATAAGTGAGAAGCACAACAAAACACTCCCACCTCCTAAAACAGTTAAACTGCTGGTGAGGTATACTAGCATGATAAGCCAGCACATCACGTACTTGACACTGCATGCTAGAGGGTGCTAACTTCACTGGCAAACTCTAACACTTTTTTAGGTTGGGTTAAGTGCATTGCATCATTATCATTGGTATAGGCCTTTTCATGCAAGAGTTTTGGAGAGAGGGGCGAGTATGCAGTCTGTTAGGGATGAGAGGGCCAAGGAAGTGAGTCAATTGTTGTTCACCGATGATACAGCACGGTGGCTGATTCGAGTGAGAAACTGCAGAAGTTGGTGACTGAGTTTGGACAAGTGTGTGAAAGGAGAAAGCTGAGAGTAAATGTGAATGAGCAAGGTTATTAGTTTCAGCAGGTTTTAGGGACAAGTTAATTGCGGAGTGAGTTTGAATGGGGAAAAATGGGAGGAAGTGAAGTGTTTTAGATATCTGGGAGTGGACTTGACAGCAGATGGAACCATGGAAGCGGAATTGAGATATAGGGTGAGGGAGGGGGCGAAGTTTCTGGGAGCAGTGAAGAATGTGTGGAAGGAGAGAACATTAGGAGAGCAAAAATGGGTATGTTTGAAGGAATAGTAGTTCCCCCAATTTTATATGGTTGTGAGACATGGGCTATAGATAGAGTTGTAAGGAGGAGGGTGGATGTGTTGGAAATGAAATGTTTAAGGAAAATGTGTGCTGTGAGAAGGTGTCATCTAGTAAGTAAAGGTATGAGAGATGTATGGTACTAAAAAGAGTGTGGTTGAGAGAGCAGAAGAGGGTGTGTTGAAATTGTTTGGACATATAGGACGAATGAGTGAGGAAAGGTTGACAAAGAAGATATATGTTTCAGAGGTGGAGGGAACAAGAAGCGGGAGACCAAATTGGAGGTGGAAGGATGGAGTGAAAGGGATTT
>JAYMFT010373845.1:0-21294 GCA_038088735.1 Panulirus argus
ATATATGCTACTGATTGTAACGCAACTTGGTAGCTGCAGGATTCCTTGGATCTTGAGGCTGTATGATGATATGATAGCCATACCGGACTCCGCCTGTTACAAGTTAGATTTCGAGTGAAAACTCACTTTCGGCGATGCACTGTCATGGTCGATAGACGGAAAGGAATACGCTCTTGTTAAACAGCGTCTCGCTGTAAAAGAGATCACCATTTCCCTGCACGTGCTCAGAATGCAGCCCCAAAGCTATAAAACCCCCATAAAAGGAATCCTGGGGTTGCATGACTAAATTCATTCATCATGCATGTGTGTATAGATATACATATCCACTTTTTCATGTATATGCATAACCAGTAACTACTTTCAGTCAGTAGCCGCTATAGTATGTAGTCAGTAAGTGGCGGGTCAGATGTAACGCTTGTGTGGTTAGGAGGACCTTTCTGGGTCGCTATGAACCACGTTTTCTTTCTCGCTTCCTCTGGCAACGCTCGTCTCTTGATACAGTTCATTTCCCTCTACAAACTGTCCAACTTTTTCGTCTCTTATTTCTGTCTCTTTCCTTCTTTGCATTCTTATGATTGTTCCTTAATGTAAGGAAACGTCAAGACGGGTCTTTGCATTTAGAAGATATGAGTAAGATTCCTACCCTTCTAATTACAAGTTAATGACCCTCAAGCAATCAGTAACCATTGATCCAACAACATATTCATAAACTATACATTGATAATCACGCCACAACTGGTGATTCCCCAAACATTAATGACAAAATTCTCTTACCCTGTCTCACCACTGCTTTCTCCTCTTCCATGGGCATCTATTCAGCTTCCTCCACACGTCCCTCATCGTCACAACCATCATCATCTCTTTCCCCACCACAACTACCAGACCCTCTTCACCAATTACACTGTCGCTCTTTCATTATTTCTTTACTCAGAAGCACCTTCCCCTTTTATGCATTAGTTGTCAGGCTTTAGAATATGACAGCACACGACTACATTCTGTTTTCTTGGAGAAGTGAGAATGTTGTGCGTACCTCTAGCGGCAGCAACACCTACTGATGTTAATATAACACTCTCGTGGTCCCCCAAGCAAGGTGGTCGCACCGTTTTCTCTAAGTGCGTTTTCTATAACTTAGCAAAGGCTAAGGTAAATGTTCTCAGAATGGAGGCATATCATTAGGTTAACTGTACGCACAGTACTAATAGTATATCGAGGACTGGGACTCATGAGCACTTTGAAGTATGCCATAGCCTCGACGGGTCGAGGAGGACCCTGCGGAGGCTGGCGCAGCTGCTCCCGCCGCTTCACCAGCAGGACTAACCACCGCCTCAGGTCATCCTCATTGTCGGTGTCAATGGGACAAAGAGGGCGTCGGTATATCGCTTCAGTAACATCTACTTATAATAAGCTATTTGAACCCGTGCTACAGTTGTATGGATCGGTTTAGACACCTTGATATCAGTTTCGAAAATGATCACATAATATACATAGCTAATTATAAGCTTCTTAATTCGACTTCTGAAAAACTGCGTCATCACATACCTTAATACTAAATTTTACTACTACTGCTCCTATATTCTACTGCTGCTGCTGTCGGTGGTCGTGAAGGGTTGGCACGTACCAGAAGTCCTCTCCCACTTCCTTCGGGTAGTCCCAGAGCTCTAACACAACGCCTAAACGAAAGGTTCGACAGAAATTGCATTCTCAGTTGCTGGATGTTACAAGAGCGCCGTGGAAGGGGGTGAGCCAGGCCTCCGAGGTGATGTATCCTCACGTCAAGGTCCTGCCGGGTCAGCCGGGTCTTGGCGTGTCTCGGCAACCCTCTTGCCGTCCAACCTCGATCTTTCTCTCTCCATTTCGTACACTTTCCCCTTTCAAGTCATCTGTTCTTTTGTTCATATCACTCTCGTGCATCACTTCTATCTCGTTTGCCTCCTTTAAGTTGTCATTATAGGAAGAACGTCCTTCAGGTCATCCATTAACGCGTCCTCATGTTCTCTATCCTAACTTTAGCACTACTCTCCTCACCCTCCCGTCCACCGCCTCCTGCCACACCCCCTCTCCTCCTCACCTCCTGGACAGGGTACAAATTGGTCTTCGTGGGGAGCCAATCAGAGCCATGATCAAGGTCAAACAGGCAATCCCACTCAGTCATGGGGTCATTATGGGGTCATCAGATTGCTATTAGAATAGCCAACGACTAAGTTACCTGCTAGATATTAACGTTTCCAACAAGTACACGGTAATCGATAACTGAGATACATAATCTAGCGACAGCATTTGTTTATAGATTCCATTAAATCTTCGTAAAGCTTATTGGGTAAAGTAACGATAGTTAAACTCCATCCTAACTGTTCTGTAATGGTTCCGAACCCCTCTGTGGTGTTGCTTGAGGGATGAAATACGCTCATAGCTCAGTCGTTCTGTGAGGAGGAACTAGCTCAGCTCTGATGTAGTTCTGCGAGAAAAGTGTTGTGAGACCAGCACAAGCGTCTGATGCTTGGCGTGCGGGAGGAATGACTACCCCTGCCCCGCTGTGGTGTTGTGTCAGGAACGAATGACCTGTCCAACGCCTCTTGTGTTGTGTGAGAGAAGAATGCCTACACCATTCCCACTCTGACGCTGTGTAAGGGAAGAATGACCTGATCAGCCCTGCCCTAGTGTTGCATTAAGTATCAAGGACCACACCAGCCCCGATCTGGTATTGTTTGAGGAGAGAATGACTAGTGGGGCTGTGTGAGGGAAGAATGACCAGCCATACCCCGTGCTGGGCTGTGTGAAGGAGGAAATAGAAATTCTCTAATTGTATATCACATCATATGTCTTCCTTTTCTGTTCATCCATATCAAAAGTTCCATTCAGGACGGAGTCTTATGAGATTCCTAGAGAATTTCTCAGAAATCTGTCATCAGATCTGTCTTGAGGTGACTTTTGTGTGAGCTACCAGCGCAGGGATCACCTCCTCCCAAGATATTAATTATAGATATAAACAAACACAAACACTGGTCGGGTTTGGTGACACGTGTTATCCTGCAGCCACTGGTGTGGGCGTAGGCTGTCCGCGGACTGGATGCTGTCAGGTCATCTCGGGTGATGAGGGGACACACTATCTCTTTTACCGGGATGAACTTGCCAAAATCCGGCCAGAGATTCTGAGAGCAGTCACCCTTGACTCGAATAGGAACATTCTGTGTCGGATTGTGTGTAAGTGTACGGATACTTAAGCCGCTTATACTAATGCATGGGACGGACACTTACGTATCTTCAAATTCCTCCAGTCTCATTCAGCGTTGTAAACAAACACTCTCAGACCTGCGTCAATCCTAGTCTGGCTGCCACTTCATCATCCATGAAAGGTTTACAAATGCAAGTAATAGTATATTTGCCTCGAGAAAGTATATTGAACGAATATATGCTTAGACTAATCGGCTTACGTACCAGTGCTCCCTTTCCTTGTAGTCTTATTCAGACCGTGTCACAGGCTTGACTCAGCTGCTTCTCTGTGATTGATCGATTATGCTACATATCAATATTTCTTTGAATCTTGACTGAGCTGCATGAGACGGTGGCTGGAGGCTGCAGCGCACACCACTCGCTCATCTCCAGGAAATACCAACGTAATGGCAGAGACTCACGGATGTTCCTAACATCTGAAACACGTAACTGTGCAGACAGTATCATCTGACCTCATATAGTCTTGGGATACTGTATGCATGATATGGGATAATATACTTTGCAATTGTCAGTGCAATGTTACTGTATACGTATGTAAAGAAACTAACCTATTCGTGCTCGTGCATGCATCGTGGTTGTAAATGTACTCAAATACACACTATATTACCTACATGTACTCAAATGCCCAACAAACATACAAAGGAAAACATGTCAACCAGGGAGAGAAAATAATTGCTTATACAAACGATTGAAAATGAAGACATTTGTGGGAGAGCTAAGAGGCGACGAATGACCAAGTACAGAGTTGGAAAGGCAGCGACTTCTCCAGCTGGTAAGTCGAGACAATGAATGGAGAACAGACACAGGTGACGGTATGTGCCGGTAGGTTGAGGGAAGTAAGTGAAGTAATGGAGAATGATAGAGATAGTTAAAGTCATCAAAACCAAATGACAAATACGGAGACGAAATCTTTTTCAAGGTCTAACAAAACAAAAAGCTGCGGACGAAGGTAAAGCATTTTACTCGGGTTCCTAGGGATGGAAGGCAGAGAGAAGGGGGCGATGTCGGTGGGAAATCTATGAATAAGGAAACATAGGTAGAATGTGGTAAGCCTACTGCTGAGAGCGAGGCGAACAAGAATATTCCGGAGGTGGAAGGTGTTAATACGTGATGGAACCCAGGTCATGTGTGTCACATCATGAAATGGTGTTTCGTATCAGAAGACTCTGTGGTGGGGGGTCAAGTGATTCAACCTTTGTACGGGAGTAACAGTATTAGTAACACCGAAAAATGGGAGGATGTTACGTTATAGGCCTGTTTCTGTGACCCGATAACAATCTATACTTGAAGGATCAACATGCCAAAATAATTCGACGTCGTATATCATCACAGTTTGCTGTACATACACATTATGCAGGTGTTACTGGACTCCGTCTTGCAGTGGCCATGGGGAAAGAGTAGTTACCCTCGGCAAGGCTGCATCGTAGTCAGCGGAGGGAAAGGAATACGGTCTTTTAAAGGAACCTCCTCCTGCAAAGGAGTCGATCATTTCCCTTCTAAGCGAAGTGAAGCCTGAAGCTGTAGGAACCCCATAAAAGGTGTCCTAGACTTGGACAATAATAATGATGATGATAAAAGTAATAAAGATGATGGTAGTGATGACAGTAATGATAATGATAATCAATAATGATAGGAATGATGATGATAACATGCATTTCTCGGGGTGAAGTGAATTCGAACTCCTCCAGACAGAGAAGTGGGCAACCCTGGCCTGGTCACGTGGCGTCCAGTAATTATACCGGAGCTTCTGTAATGTGTGCAGTGTAACACTTGTGGCCGGAATGATAACCATGTCTCTCGCCGGCTGCCGAGCCCGGCGCGGGGCATGACCATGGCCAAAATTGCGAATCAGATGTTTTACTCATGTACGTCTAGTAGAATCATGTTTCCACAGCAGATGTACCACAGAAATGTTTCAGAGTATGTGGGCAGTCTGGAGAGAAATCTGTGAACCTTGACGTCTAATATGTCTGTGAAGGACAGTGTTGTACTCTGAATTTGATAGATATGTGCCACGCTGAAGGATTCGAAGTTGACAGTTGGATCCTAGAATATTTATACACAGTTACCACTGAATATGTTGTAGTTTCCACTATCAAGACAGGTGTAGGTGATTACTGTGAGTGAGAAACTTGCAGACCTCTCCTGTTCGTTGACTTAATGACTCGTACAAGGTGAGCAAGCGAACCCAAGCTCAGAGCCCCGGACCCTTGCCATGTTATAACCATTTGCGATGACAGGTGTATCTTATGAATGGTGTGTAAACCAGTTGTTACGTAGATGCTGAATTTTGCTCCTACAGCTGAGCATTATCAATACATATCCGTTCTTGCACCAGCTACGGTGTCTTAGTGTACTCTGATACCTTGAATATTTACTTTGATCATATTCATCTACTAATGAATTACGTAAATACTTCCGAACTTCAAATATTTCTGCCTTGATGGAATGGACGGTAGACACACCAGTGTCATCCAACATACATTAGTAGTGCTTTCAGGTCACTGATGAGAAAGGTCAAGGAGATGGAAAGGGGTAAAGCGATAAGAGAATATTGCCAAGTACTGTAATAATTCTCGTTGTGTATCTCGTCACTCTGTATCATCATGACTTACTGTACCTTCCTTCATACAAATTTTGTTTTGACATTTGTATTGAAACTTTAGTCCGTCCTACTGCGCTCAGGCGGTCAGCAAGTGCCATGGATCTCTCACTATGCTTGGTCATCAACCACAAGAAAGTTGAGTCTTCTAGGTCCTTCGCTTCTATAAACACTTTCCTCACAAAAAAGGTTAGATATTGATGTCATCAAGTCCTCCTAAAAAGGCGTCAAACCCACAGCGACACTGGAACATCACCCAGATTCCGTAAATACCAGTTTGTTCTTCCCGTGGCACCAGCAGACGCTTCACGTCATGTTTTATGTATCCCGCGTTCCACAGCCAGACACGTCGGCCACCCTCCAGGGAGGCCTCTGACCTGCATAGCTCACCACGCCTGTCGTCAGGGGTTGCCGGTGCTCTTCCTGCCCATAGCAACAAATAGTTAGCCACAGCCTCCTTGCGCCTTTCCCGCTCAGCCTCTCCTCGTGGCCTCATCCTCTTTACCCTACTCGCCTGCCTCTGTCCCATCAGTTGATCCTCCCACACTGCCGATGTCTCCTTTCCCTCTACCTGTTTATTCAGGTACTTCATGAGTTGCCCTGAAATACGAGTTCAGTGTGATAACTTCATCAGTTTATTCCCACAGTAAGTTCCACTGATCTTTTTATCTTATTCCTTCATTCAGAGAAAAACGTGCAACAAGGATCGTTATGGCTCCCAGATACTACCAATCAAGCTCTCATTTTTGACCATACATATACATATGATTGACTCAGTATCATATTCGAACCAAGTTGGTTTTGCCCAACCACGTACAAAGCAGATGCGCAAGTACTGCTTTACATTAGTCTTTGGTTTCTCTGACATATGACCATTCCTGACATCGCCGTTTTGGGATGATGTTGTGTCTGGTGACCACAAGAGCTAAGTGAATGCAGCGACCATAGGGTTAAACACGCATGATTTATGGTCATCCATAATCAGGGCTATGTCTTCCTTACCTGGCGCCACCCGTCACTATACTGGTTCAGTGTTTACCATACCTGACGCTCCCATCGCTGCACTGATCTTTGCTTACCATACCTAGCGCCACCTATCAGTGTGCTGCTCTGTTTTCACCATACCTGGCACCATCCATCACTACACTGGCCAATGTAGGCCATACCTGGCATCATCCAACACTCTGTTCCACTTTATTTGCCATACCTGGCACTTCCCATCACTATACTGCTCTATGTGTACCACACGTGGCACCACCCATCGCTGTATTGTTCTATGTGCCATACCAGGCATTACCAATCACTGTATTGCTTTAAGTGTACCTCATCTACCACCCCCTCAATACTGTACTGAGTATACTTCGTTTCGTGCTGGTGGCCTGGGTTATGGACCAGAAGGCAGTGGAATAAACGTACTTCAACCATTTCAGTCTTTCAGTAAATCGTCTTTAAACCTCCAGTCACGCTGCATGCAGTCGCAAAATAAAGATTTTTACAAACTTTTGTACCCAAATAAACCTATTAAGTGAGCATCTAAATATTATTCTTTATTGTTGTGAATTAGGGCTTATTGGCGAGGACTGTTCATTGTGCTGGTGGACTGGGTGTGCTGGTGTGATGCGGTACTTGAAGACAGAGTTCGTGATGTGAGGGTTATCTCTCTCTCTCTCTCTCTCTCTCTCTCTCTCTCTCTCTCTGAAGTGATTTCTTAACTTGTGATTTTTTAAGAAATTCACTCAACACTAAAATCTATGTTCAAAGAAACTTTTCTATTAAATTACAACACTATTAAAGGATTATTCCTTGACTAAAAAAGAAAATTTGGTCTAGATGAATTCATGTGGCATATTGTTTCAGCAGTTACTCCACATGTTGGATAAAAGACATGCTCTTACATGTCTTTAACACTGTTTTAATCTTAATGAGTGCCAACTCATTTCGAATGTGCACTCTGCCTTATGTGCTCCATAGTGGCTGTCATAAATGCTAGTTTCTCCGTTCCGATACATGTGCACCTGGCTAAGTGAGATCCTGCTGATGTATACAAGTGTACCATGCATTACGCACCCTGTTATGTAAGCACCCTGAGGTGTGTAATGGCTGTATATTTTGTTGGTTGTGTGTACCGTATGTGCCGTTCTGTCTGTGTACCGTATGTACCCTTCTGTCCGTATCATGAATAGTCTAGAAACTTCTGTGCTGACATGGGATGTATCGTAAACCACTTAAGCACGAGGCCCGTTTCTGTGTAATCACTTATTCACGGTAATTGTTTTGCGCAGTAAGAGGAGAAAATTCAGCACTCATGGGGCCCTATCTCTTGAGCTTTCTGTGTCATATATCTTTTCAATTATCATATGTTACCATGACTCACAGTTTCATGATTTCCTTTCTCCCATTCATTAACTTCTCTGACACTGTAAGAGTAATTTGCACCTTTACAAACAATTATCTGATTGCTCTATCTGTGCATCTTTCGAAGAACAGTTCACTGTAGACTTTATGAAAATGGATTATAAACTTGAAGGGTGTGACTGAATAGCGTCCTGCTCTTATCTCTTCCATGGTGAGTGAGCTTTCACTGTAACTCATTTCTCTTACTTCTGGTACAATGCATGTCGCCTTCCTCTAGTCCTTTTCTATTAGTTCTGCGTGCTTTTTTAAATGCTTGGACCAAATATGAGAAGATTATAATTATTGCCAGCAGACAGTTTGTCTCCTTTGTTGTTAGAGCGACAGGTTAGATACAATATCGACTGTCAGGTCCCTTTAACATACAGATCCCTCTGTACCGTGCCGTATGTGTAAACTGTTTCAAGTACCTGTTTGTGTGTGTATCATATTATTAATGAATCATCTGATGTGTATACCATACAGTATATTCCGTAGAGCATACCGTAAACACATTGGATGCACCCATGCTATTAGGACACTCATAATAAACGACTGTGAGTGTCATGCTGGAGGGCATCGCTCCGTGTGAGAGCCATCTTGTAGGGCACCATTCGTTGCTGTGTGGTGGCGAACTGCAACCCGGAAACAAGGGACTTCTGGCGGCAGGAATTGTCGGTGGCAAGAGAAATGAAATATCTTCTTCCGAATTATTGTATGAGGTCTAGGGAACGGCAGGCGAAAGTTACACGGACCATTGGGTTCGTCTTCTCTTGACATGTAAGACGGAGAGAGGATGATTTTGCATAACCTTCTCTACACCTTTTCCAGCACCTCTCGTTGTGTGGTGGATAAGGAGGAAGAATGGGCGGGGAAGCGTAAGTGGGTCTAAGAAGAATGAAAGTTGTGTGATGTTCTTGAGGTCAGGCGGAGGGAGTCTAGGTGTCTTCATTATATTTAGAGAACACTATACCGCCTCGTGCTCTGTGCTATGAGTGCAGCGCAGTATATCTGCATTGTGCTATGAATGAATAATTTGGATGTTTACACAGTGTTGACATTTACACTACATGAATGCGTACGACAGGCCAACTAAGGCACCATTCTAGCTGTGTAACAGACTTGCCTGTGCATCAAACATTTCCATCAACCAGGTCGTTAGACCTAGCAATCGTTAAGGGTTGGGAAGTTGCTTAGACAACAATAACTTACGAGTATTAATTGCCGGAAAGTAAGTGCGAACTTTAATCATAACCTAGTCTGCTGCTGGATCTTAACTATCTCGATAATTATATCTTCGCCAACACCGGCCTTAGTGAGCTCCACAGAGAACAGATAAAGAGTGGCTTAACGCTATGTGTATGAGGACATGTGATGCGATTTTCACACTTGCGTGCGTTATCAACAGGCATTATCATCAGCCATCCTCCCTTTGCCAGGGTCCGGAGGCGTGTGGAACTGGAGTGTTGAAGGGATAAGCAGCAGTACAAAAAAGACATTTTCAAGGGTCGTCTGGATTGAAATTGAACTAGAAATGAAAAAGGAAATTATTGTGTTGCGGGTGGATAAAGCTGGAGAGTAACCCACGACTCCTGAGACCATAGTTGGTGATATCTGGACAGCTAGTTCATGAAATATCCCCAACGAGGTTACGTAATTACAGGGAACATTTTCCTTCTGCCATTGACCATTAGAGGCACTGATCGGTGTTGGAGGGAACTGCCTGACACACCAGTCTATCGACTTATCTGTCATCTGTCTCGCATAATTTTCTGGCCACCCCACACGCTTCTCAGGGATGAAAAGGAACCTAACCTAAGTGGAAATTTCTCCTTGGGTGCCACAGGGAGCCCTGGAGACTCCCCTGTGCAAATCTCAACCAGAAGACCTCGTGAACAACTCAACGGGGTCTCACAGCTGGGTACCGTCGGGGTTACTCGCACAGGGCGCCTAAGAGGTGTTCAGGTTTTTGTACAAACCACGAGCTTCATCTCTATCTGAGATCGGGTTTTTACTGAAAACATTCTATCTTTGACTTTTTATAAGAATTAAATACGCTCACGGAACAAGTAGATACGATTTTTCTGTTGGTAAAAGAAGAATTCCTCCCCAACCGCTACACAACTCGACAAACCTTTCCTAATTGATCGATAAGGTGGCCTCCTAGACGGCTGGGGCTGTACCTTCCCGCGGCCGACCACAACACAGATATGGCCATCAGTTTCTCACACCTGAAGACCATACAAAAATTCACTCATCTCCTCTCAACCCATTTTCCAGGTCTTGCCGAAGAGTTATGTCTCGGCCTTCAGCTGCTTCAAGATCCTGTCAGTGTCCAGTTGAGGGGTCCTTCTCCTTACCTGGCCGTAAGATATAACATCATTTCATCTGTGTATACGTAATAGCCAGGAATGTCTGGCTGTAGCACTTGTTGATACTACCAGCTTCATTCAAGTAAGAAGGCGCATTTGCACCTCAGACATGTCTAACACATACGAGTCCTGAAAGAATCGAGTAAAGTATCTCTTATAAGTATCTATATTAGGTTAGGTCAAAAGGGTAACTTTAAAAAGATGTGTTGTAGTTGCAACTATCAAAGACGACTTGTTAAGTGAAAATAACGAGAAAGGGCTGGGCATTAGCATTTGAATCTTGTTCCTGTTGTGTCGCATCACTCGTTGCTTGACGCCTTCACGGTCATCAGGTGGATCTTACTGCCGGCGGGGTGAGTGTTGCCTTGTTATGACCAGGACGAGAGTCCTTCAAGCAAACGTTATTCTTATGTGGTTATACGTGACGTTTTTATTTACGTGTTTGTTGACGGTAATTGACAGGAAAGTTACTTTTTGTATGAGAACAAACTTTTGTTAGTGGTGAAGCACATGAAAGAATTCTAATTCTTCACCATTGATAGATAATTAGATAACGGGATTGGTACAAATGAATCATACTAATCATTACGGATGGTCTTATACCAACAAAGGAATAAAAAGACGGTGGGGCAGCAGGACCAGTTGAAACAGCAAGATCAGGTGGAGCAGCAGGAGCAGGTGGAGGAGCAGGACCAGGGCAGGAGACGAGAACCCTGCCTCACTCCACCTCGTAAATTAGGCCAGACGCTGCATTTTAATTGATGCGGATCATTAGATGGAACCTCCATGTAGATACTTGATCCCCGGCTCCTGAGCTGTGATAGAAGAGTAAATAAGGCTAGAGATATACTAGAGATACACTGTGAGATGGGGGTATAAGATGCCCGGGAAGATACAAGGCATACGAGATGAGATGTGAGCTGGAAATTATGGCGTGGGACAAGTTGAAAAACGGGGTCTGTCTTCGTATTGTGAGGGTGGAATGTTTCTTCGTACGGTAAGGTTCGCTGTATGTTTGCTTACTAGATGTTCTCTAAAAAAAAATCCAACATTATCAACACACACATACACACACACACACTCAAAGGCTGACATAGACAGACGAACAAAAGAAAGAACAGCAAACACATTTTTCAACTCGGGAACATCCACGCGACAACCATATGCTCCCAAACTCACCTATGCTTCTCCCGCCTGGCCCTCATCAACCATCTCACAACGGTGACGGATAGAAAAGATGTACAAAAATGCATTCGAGTTCATCCCCGGTCCCTCTTACAACACATATGAAGAAACACTCAAGACATCCACCCTCATGGCTCTCTCCAACCAGTACCCAAAACCTCATCCGTGAGTTTATGATGAAGCTACTGCTCTATAACCGCCACCGTTTCCTCCTGCCACCCGAGTATCATCAGGAAGGAAACTTGCTAGAACACGGGAAGAGGAAGGAAGACTTAACCGCGCAGACAGAGGGAATGAGGTCAGATCAATAATGATACGACGTTTTGACTGAGATAACGTAGCTCACACTTAAGACATCACAGTTTGTACTTAAGATTGTTTTACGACGACGAAACTTAAAGAATAATTACACTAAAGAATTTTACTAGAGTGCGAAGGTCCCGCCCCAGACCCAATTTCAATCACTGTGGACCAGAGCTGCAAATTTATTTTAATGATATGTGTAGCAGCAACACCCAGACGGCGGAGCGGGCCACAAGACCCGCCACGAGTGGCTTGCCAGGCTCAATCAACAGGGAATAAGCGGTATTGATTTAGGGTTTGTGTGCTCTGCTGTATAAGGTCACGCCAGGCCGCAAGGATGTGTGTAAATTTGATGACTTCCTTCTTGGCGAGAGGCGTGTTGGCAGCTTGGCACGTATGGAAGGTGTGGGGCGGTGGTGTGGAGTGGCGTTGTGCGGCGACGGTATGGTAGGTTGGCGTTGTGAGGTGAAGGTGTGGAGCGGCGATGTGGGATGATGTCGTGGGATGGCAGTGTATGGTGCGGGTGTGGGGATGTGGCCTGGTGAGTGACACCACTTGGTCGCAGTCGTTTCTTTTCGTCATTACATTTAAGGATTTATGCACTGAAATGATTCCTCTATGAAGTCTCTGACCTCTCGTTACGCATACTGCAGAGTACGCCCACAGTGTTGTATAGTAATAAATGGTAACAGTGAATCATACATCTCCGAAGACGACCTGATCGATCCTGCGACTTCCCTGTAGTTTGCAGCGCTAGGAGTGATTAGGTGGTGTTCTCTTGATGTTCGTTCACCAGGTGGCAAGTCTTCTGGAAAGATGCCGTCCACCGGAGGAGTTTCCTGGGAGAGACATAATACAGGGAGTTGTCCGATGACGAGTAGCTTGGCGAGAGTGGTGCTTATGATAGTGATAATCATGCGGTCGTGAGTCGTCAGCCAAGGCGTTGTCTCTCTAGTGAGAAATTCTGTTGTGAGTAAAAGTCCAGAGAATTTTGTTCATTCTACGAAATGTTTAGTTTAGAATTGTCCTGTAGGGTACTTAGCAGTTCTTGGTTATAGAACTGTCTAGTCGTGGAGATTTATCGTCAGAGTTTCATCAGTGATAGATTTTAATGGGAAGCTGTCATTTGTGAGTTGCACAGCGGGGAACTGTCTTTTGGAGGAGTTCGATTCAGAGGGTTTGTGTTCGGGAACTGTAGAGGAGGAATTTACTGATCATGGTTAGCTGACGGACAAGGATCTCTACTCATTAGATTCGCTTAAGGGAATATCGTACTTGGAGAGGTATTAGTAGAAAACTGTCGCAACTTTTTCTAATTCTGAAATTTTATTTTAGTGTTTTGTTGGTGACAGTTACATTCAGTATTAGCCAAGAAGGACCATATCTGGCTGTGTTGCAAGTGTCAGCGTGGGACTGCTTGGCAGGCTCCTGATCCTTTTTCAACATTACAGACTGGTAAACTAGTTATAGATAATACTTACTTGTTCCTTTTGCATTCGGGGCTGTTATCTAGTATAGTCCATTGTCTACATACACTCACCCACACACACGCATAACCTAAAAAAAAAAAAAAAGGAATTCTGGATAGCATATAATTCCACTTCCTTCATAACTTTATCCAGTCTATCAACTAATCGAGGATGATACCGAGGACAATACCGAAGACAGTACCCAGGAAAATACCCACCACTATACCGAAGATAATACCCAGGACAATACCGAATGTTTCAGTGTAATTGGTTTTTTGACTGAAGGAGTTTGCTAACAACCTGGTATAAACTGTTAGTTTCCATGAACAAAGACGACTGAATTTATTCTTAGCGTGTTTGTGGATATGTAGAAAAGCTTTTAATAGCGTCAGTATACAGTAGTGCTGGAGGTGGTAACAGTAGTATTTAGGACACTGTCTCCTCCAGCGGTAGCAGCAGCAGCAGCATCACCAACAGGAGCACTAACGATAAGGGCAGTGGCTGCGGCCGACCGAGTTAGATGTTAGCAATGAAGGGTATTCAAGTCGAAGATAAAATGTTAGACGCCATATTTGTTAAACATTTCGACATAACATTTGTCCAACTCTCGAAGGTTTGGCCAACAAGCTAATATATATTCATGCCCCACTCGACTTTGTGGCAGCGACCGTCAGAAAGTGAAGTGTGGCTGAGTGTTTACACCGGGAAGGCCCTCAACATGCCCAGAGTTCGAGTTTTTTTTTTTTTCGCTGATATTTAGCACATTCACACAGTACGGGAGTGCCAAGTGGTGGTACTTTCTCGTTGATCCACACAATACGGTATCAGGATCTGAGGTGCTGGAAATGAGAGAAATTTGTCAGAAACAAAAATTTTAGTGCATCAGTGATAGGGCTTATGCTTTTACTGACGTGAAATGATTACACTGTTGATGCTGAGGAAGCACCTGTCAGCGCCATGTTATCTCCACGTCGATATCACTATAAACAGAGCAAGACATATAATAGTTCTGCATTAACTATGAAGATGAATAATATGGGTATGGCAATCGTGAGATGTAAATAACGCAATTCATATCAAAAGAAAATAGAAAAAAGTTTCACCTAATGATAAGAATGATTTCTACGTTACCCATTTGAGGGTTTTTACACAATCGTCTGGTCAAGAGCTCTCGTTCTTTCTCATAATTTGGCATTAACAAAAAACCTGACAGTGTAAGAAGAATGAAAACAAGACTAACTTAAAAAGAGGCAATTACAGTCCCGGCATCCTCTTTTAGAGTCACAACGAGAGAACACTCATTAAGATATACCCTGACAAATCAGGTATTCCATATTGCTCCGCTGTGCTAGAATTTACACGCCTCAGTGAGTCTTGGCAAACCTATTAAGGCTACGTGGTGGGAATTAACTCACAGGGGATGGAGTCGACAATACTCACTACCCCCCACACGGCCAGGGATGACCTGAAGTGAAGGTTCTAGAAATGATCCAAACTCATGTATGTATGATTACTTTTTTAATTGCAAATTTGTACAAGTGAGGAGTTAACTTTACACTCGCGGTTCCCACCTCTTATCCTTGCCTTTCATTTTTTTTCATACATATTTTTTGTGTTTCAGTACGTCTCGCGTTTGCTTCCTGACTTCAGTGAGCTCTCCCTTGTTAGCATTGTTTAGGACCACGAACTTCTACGTGGCTATCACGTCTCTCCTTAACTTTATTTTTCCACAGTGGACAGATCGTAGGTCTCCCTCCTTTCATAATTCATTCTACTGATTTCTGACGTCATTCTTGTTTTCTTCCTCCGAACCCTTCCCAGCAGTTCCATTTGGCTCCTCATCTGAAGAGACCAGACTGCTGTTAAGTTCCTAAACATCTCGCTATTCATGTGTTTGAATGTAAGTTTACAGTCGAACAATTTATAGTTTGCCTTTCTTAGTCCTTCTTACCCTATATTCTGATGATTAGCTTGGAATGATGGCAATTTCCAGGTTTCCTTCACACTAAAAAGCTTGTACTTTGTTTCTCCCAATATGGTACTCAATGTCTGGTCTGCAGGATTAAATCGTATTGGCCATATGTCTAATCATCCTGCATTTTGGCTAAGATTCTTTGCAGTATCTTACTGTTCCTTGTTGATTCGCAGTTTCTTCCGCGATTATAGTATGATGAACAAACATATTCAGGTACGATCATGTTTCGTCTAGCAAATCATTCACAAAGATCAGAAAATAACAGAGGCCCCAGCACTGAGCCCTGAGGGACCTCACTTGTCATCCTTGGTTAGTAGGATTGGACTCCCTTAACATGTGTTTTTCTGTTCCCTCCCAATTATTTAGCTGTCAATCCATTTATGTAACCCTCACCTGACGCCAGCTTGGATGTCTAGCTTCATCATCAATCTTCTGCGGAGGATAGTATCAGAGGCCTTCAGGCAGTCTAAAAATGCACATTTAACCCACCCATCTCTTTTCCTAAGAAGTTGCTTATTCTCTAATGGAAAACCAACAGATTACTCACTCAAGAAGTTTTACCTCTGAGCCCGTGTTGTCTTACACTTAATTGCTTCTATTACTCAATATTACCTCCTCTTGCTTCCTGATCATCTTCTTTAGTATTTTGTTGACTAAACTTAAGGATGCTGTTCTCTGGTGTAGGATCACTTATGTTACCTTTTTGGATACACTGCCACCACATTGGTTCATTGCTTTCTGATGAAATATATAGTCCCCGTTGAGAACGATCGTACTCAGAATGTGTGTGTGTGTGTGTGTGTGTGTGTGTGTGTGTGTGTGTGTGTGTGTGTGTGTGTGTGTGTGTGCGCGCGCGCGCGCAAGGAATGTGTATGCCCCAAGATAATATCCAAACAACCATTGATCATTATGAATGAAATTAATGTCATGCCTTTCTTAACGATCTTTTATATGACAGAATCGTGTGCAGATCTTATCACGGGTTGATAGAAGAAAATCATTATCCTAGCCAATGAAATCACCATGGAAAATAAAAAAGGTTAATTTCCTTTGTTTTGTATATCACGTAGTTTCTAAGTCTTTGTTAATAACGACTGAAACTTTTCCATTTTACTCCAAGAAGGAGAAACTGCTCTTAAAGACAATGATATGGCTGTGATATTGTCTTCTTTAACTTCTACAATACCTTCTTTATAAGAGGTATTTTCCAAAGTGTATAGGTAAGTCTAGGATCGCCTTCGGCTTCCTTGAATAAACGCCCTAAGAGGCAGTCCTATTAACGAGCCAACCCAGTCATTAACACACCAGTACCGTCTTATTAAGAGGATAATTAAGGGGTTTTAATTCACCTTGGACCCGACCGTTCTCCCTGGCTCATGTTGAAGTTAACCTCGCTATTACGTTCTAAGTGGCTTTTGGCGACAGCTCTTCTGAGAACCTCCTCGTTCATCCCAGTTTCTTTAGGAATAAAAAGCTCGGCCTTAAATCTTGACATCAGAATAAGAAAACGCTACACAGTAAACAAACGTTTCTATTCTGGCTGAGATTTGCAACAGAGGGACTCCATAGCCAGAGGTCGCGCCGTCAACAGTACACAAGATGGAATTCATAATTGAAAATTTTACGAGAGCATCCGCGAGCTGCAGTGCGGGGCCGCAGATGGATGGCCTTTGATCCTCAACCCAGGTGAAGGAGGAGACGATCCGGTAGAGTTTAATAGGATTTAGCGTCTATACCTGGCTAGAGACCCGGCCGCTTCTATTGTAGCAGAATATATAAAGCTTTTGGCGTAACATCATATACAAGAGCCCATCCTATACATATACCAAACATAGAGAGTGCTTCCTGTAGCAGCCAACGGATATTATACAATTATTTATTTCAGAACAGGGTACAAAATTCAGTTCGAGAAATATCTGTTAGGAGTAGCAAGTAAATCGCTGACAACGTTTTCGAAGGTTTTCAGCAGACTGACAATTAGGTTCTCACATCTTCAGTTTGATGTGAAACATGATATGCTCATCTTCATTCAATCTAAGGAATAACGCAATTCTGATGACTTGGTTTAGACGCTCTGATTAAATTTCTTAGGCATGAGGATGCCCACCTGAGTATGTACCTGGCGTTAGGATGTCTTACGTATTTGAATATCCCTATAAGATAATGATGGTCTCCCAGGCTCCTTCGACGACGCCCTCTTTCAATACATGACAGCCGTGACGACGGGTTATTTAAACATCTGACGAAGGAGACAACGCCCTTTGTGAATGTCTGATGAAGGGGACCACACCCTATTTATATAGCTGGTGAGGGAGTCTTCTCCATCTCTATATATCTGGTGAAGATCACACCCTATTTATATATCAGGTGAAGGAGACCACGTCCTATTTATATATATTTGGTGAGGGAGACCACGCCCTATTGATTGATATACGTTTGATGAGGGAGGCCACGCCCTATTTATATATCTGATGAAGGAGACCATACCCTATTTATACATCACGTGAAGGAGACTACGCCAATTTGGTATATATCATTAAAGTTACGACTCTCAATCAGTATATTTGTTGGAGGTGACCTAATAAATGAGTCGAAACTCTGTTGAATTAAATCTGTGTTAGGTGATTATGCTCTGTTGACGCACCTGGTGAAAGTGATGAAGCTTTGTGTAAAAATCTGGTGAGGGTGACGACTCCCATCCCTTAGTACAATATAAGACTCATGAAAGCAGCGTGAGGCACTAAGACTGTGGTATGCAATTTGTAAGGAGCAAGGGACGTGTCACAGCGTGGTGACAATAAGCCCCTCCGATGGTCGCCATCCAATACCTACACAACAGTGGCAGAAGAAAAAAATTGGAAGCGGTGAACGTGTAAGGTAGAGCAGTGGCGCCCTCGGGGGCGGCCCTCCTTTGATGTTATAATGAGGCGACTAATTGCGTGGCACAAGGGGGCAGAGCCTGCCGCCCCTGCTAGGTCTTCCCCGCTCATGATGCCGTCGGTGGACGGAATTCACTCGCCACTTTCTCACGTGCGAGAGAACCTGCAATTTTGGAACCATAAGTAGTTGTGATGGCTGTGTTTGTTGTGTCTTTTTCGGTATTAAGAGAACGCTGTCTCCATTCTGGCGGTTCTAAGACCACAGATGGGCCTACTGGAGACGTGCAGGTTTCTCTTGATAGTTGGTGGCGACGATGAGCCCGGGCTTCATGTCACGGGCGTTGTGATGTACCGGTTTAATGCTTAGTTCATGGATGCTGCTTCGGTCTGATTTCTTGATGCAGTTGATGAAAGGAAAGTCATCATTCCCTTCTTCACGAAATCACTAAGTACTGATGGATAAGTCACAAATTGAATTTACTTTAGTTCTGTAAGATTGATACGCTTCGTGGAAAGGTTATAGAGGCTCTTGCATCGTAAATGGTTGTTGCTACAAAGGAACACCAATTAACATCTAATACAAACCATGGCAACTAATGTTTCTCAATTTTTTTGTGTTTTTCTGTTTTCTTTATTCATATATGTATATATAAGTGTTTGCTTGTATTCATGTAAATGTATGTGACCCATTATGTAGGTAAGAGTGTGTTGTTATCATTTGCATATGTGTGTTTGTACATGTTTTTGTGAGTACGTCTTTGTAAGAGATTTTTCCTTTCTTGTAAGTGTTTGTGCTGAGCCAGCAGCGTTGGTCCTTCATCTGACAATACGCATGGCACCGGCGAGACCATAGGCAAACCCTGTCTGGGATGCACCTCACATGCGGCTTGTGGCGCACCTGACACACCTGAAGGGAATATACGCATCACCTGGTGGTGCTATAACCAGCACCTGACTTGGGTCTGGATCAGGCCTTGCTGGAGTGTAAGGTACGCACCCGATGCTCAACTGTAAGGCTGAGGAACAGGTCACACCTGGCTGTTGTACAGGTCACAATTACCTGTGGTACAGGTCACATCTCTTTGGTGAGCAGTTCACATCCAGGTGGTGAGCAGGTCACATCCGACTGGTGAGCAGGTCATATTTGGCTGGTCACAAAACAAGGCAGGCAGCCCGGGCAACACAAGCAAGACAACGCCGCCTCCATCATTAGCATTCAGGGGATAACTTGCTTGCTACGGCTCTGAGAAAATTGTCGGTAATTATGAAGTGACAAGTGGATTTTAATGAGGATTTGCCACTCACAGGTGCAACATTCGTTATGTTTTTTACATAATGAATGTGTTGCTGTTGCTCAGCTAGAATATAAAAAGTTTTCTTTAAACCAACCATACTTTGTCCATAGGCTTATATATCTCTTGCTGCTAAAACAATGCCTCAAATATTCATCAAATTGATATGACTGTTTGCATAAAATCAAATCAACTTCCTATATGCTCTCACTTTGGCAGAACTATGAAAAACTATGAAAATGGATGTGAGAAATTGTCTTCTTGTACGGTGTCTGAGCTAACGTTTGTGTTTATGACATTTGCTGTTAATAAGTAACCAAGATCTTCTGACACATTTATAACGTTTCCGTATAGATAAGATCAAGAGAAGAGAGATTTACAAACCCAGCTATCAGCGGCTTGCTACACTAGGGACGTGATCTGACCATCACTTGGTAGTCAGTAGATTAAATCCTCATAGTTGAATTGAGGGGAATCATTAAAGCAAGAAAATGAAAAGGAACTGAGGTTGAAATTTGCATAGGAAGGTTGTATCACAACCATAGGGAAGGTTAAGGCGACATCGATGGTTCCACTTCGTTCGTTATATCATTAAGAGAAAACCCACGACGGCTTCACAGAGATGTGCTTTAAATTCTCATTCCCATATATAAAGCTTAAGCACTCGGATGGCAGTACTTGTCTCTCCCCTTCATTCTGTCTGTCTGTCTGTCTCCATCATTATTCCTCTCTCCATTTCTCTGACATTGAAAGGATTAAATTACATCAGACTCAGTGTGCGGGAATTACGTACATTTATTTACAACAAACGACGTTGAAGAATTAGATGTTGACATATCAAGATACAACTTTCTGGTGATGATGCTTCATGATTGTGAGGAATCGATATTTTTTTCCTTGCATTAAGTGCAAAAGATCGAGTAACCCATAAATATGTTTCGGAGAAAACGCTATCCACCCGACACCTGCAGTTGAGGTGATGTGAGGAAGTAAACGTTGGACACATCGTGTTTAATTACACAGTATTCTAGTAATTACTTATTCAAAGAGAGAGAGAGAGAGAGAGAGAGAGAGAGAGAGAGAGAGAGAGAGAGAGAGAGATTACACGTGTGTGTGTATGTGTGTATGTGTGTGTGTGTGTGTGTGTGTGTGTGTAAAGTGATATATCTATTCATTAAGTCAAGGGAGAACGTGTCACGAGTACTCGTTGCATCCACTTGACGTAATCAGTTAAGTCCTGGATCATGCACGCTCCTTGGGGTTCCTTGTGTATCCAGCAGGAACCACGGGAACTGTGGCTAATTCAGGCGGGAGATTTCATGCGTATTCATCAGTCAGCTCGAAGAAAAGGAGATTCGGGGAACCCAAGTGATGACTCACGCTGGATGAGGCGTCCAGGTGAGGGTGAGCAGAAAAATATGAGGGAGGAGGTAAGACTACATATATATATTGTGAAGGAATTTTCCCGTAAATAAAGCAAACGGCAAATGATGATTTTTTTGAAGCCAGCAGACATTACGGGTTCGATTCTCAGGGGCGAAGAGGTGGAATTCTGAAGACTAATATGTGAAACATTGCATGTTCTTATTTATATA
>JAYMFT010373866.1:0-21291 GCA_038088735.1 Panulirus argus
AAAGTAATACCTATAGAAAAGGGAAAGTGAACCAACATTGCGGCGTAGAGCAAGAGGGTCAAGTTTGGAAGTTAGCTCTTGAGAAAACAATTCAAAACTTCCCCAAGAATCATTCCATGCTGAAAAGATATCATTGACATACCGATACCAAATCATGCCTGTTGGTTTAATCTGAGGCAATAGTATGAATTCAAAATATTCCATGTATAGGTTGGATAGTACCAGAGATAAATTCCCTCCCCATAGAACAACTATATCGTTGTCGATAAAGCTCATTTTGAAAACAGAAGTAGTTAGTGGAAACATAATTTTATTAAAGCAATGATCATTGCTTTAATAAAATTGTGTTTCTACCAATTACTTCTCTTTTGCCATTGATTTCTGATATTATTATCACAAAGAATAATAAAGTTAATATAGTTCCCTGTGGTGCCCCACATAGTGGAGCTTCTTCCCATGGGTCTACAACATTACTAATAAATGATGTGGGAGCTGAACTGAGAGTGACTACCAACTTACTAAATGATAAGCTACTTCCTCCTTAGTATTCTAGCTATCATTGGTAGGCTAGTTTGCACATTGTACAAAAATGAATATTGGTGTATTTTGTGATCTTTTCACATAATCTTGCAGGACTGGAAAAAGGGACTATATAACAGAACAAGAAATTATGCCTGTTTATATGATTCAAAGAAAATTAATTATGGAAAAGCCAAAGTACCAGAAGCAAGCTACATTGGACCAGTGGTTGAAGAAATTCATTGATAACACTGCCAAGGCTCATTCCAGTGTAGAAAATCCACTTCCCTGCACCTCCTCTGCCCCTGATGTTCAAGTATCTGCTGACCATGAAGACCCTGCTGACCCTGATGTACTTCTGATATAATCTGATGTAACAATAAAAACATTGTTTAGAAGTATTATTGGCTGTTTTACTTTGTGTTTTAAGCTCTGTTCTACCTTTGATAACACAGCAATATGTATGTGGAATGAGCTGGCGAAACAAGGGGTCGGGTATATGTTCATACAGGGGGTTTCCTTGGGGGTCAGTGGCTGTTTTCCAGCATTTTCTGTGGTTCAGTAATGGCCAGGTCCCAGGGTTGCCGAATTACAGAGGCTCAACCTGTAATAATAATAATATTTTATTTTGTCAATTTGCAATACATAATACAAACTGAAATTCTTTGTGGATCCAGAGCCATGTTATAATACACATTCAGTGTCATACATAAGGTAAAAGAAAATAATAATGTAAAAGTACAGTAGTTAAAAGTATACATGTACATTAAGAGACAACAGATATGGTTCAGCATCATTATCATACACACACCAACATCAATACTGTCACAAACATCAAACAATTATCTTTTTGAGCTTACATGATTGTAGAGTTTAATACTTCCTGGTACAAATGAATTCTTATATCTGCATGTTTTTTGCAATGGTAAACACAATCTTTTGCCTGATTTTAAAAACACATAGTTATTTTTCAGAGGATGGTGAGAATCACTCATAATTGTATCAGTTAAATTTAAAGCATATTTTGAATGTAATACATCAAGTGGAGTTACATTAGCATTCAATTTACTAGCAATTTTTACAATTTTCCTAAGTTTATTCCTGTTTTTTACACTCAGAACATCCATAGTATGATGCCATACAAAAACAAAGTGCTGACTCTATGACTGACTCATAGAACATAGAAAGAATAGTCCTATCAACTTTCAGGTTTTTAGAACTCTTAAAAAATGAATTCTTTGCATACATTTTCCATAAATCCTTTTAGTGTTAACATCACCATTTAGACTACCATCAATAATCAAACCCAAGTCTTTATAATCGTGTACAATATCTACTTGCTCTCCTTTGATAATTACTTGTTCAATGCACTTTTCCTTCTTGTGAAAGTCAATTACCATTTCTTTGGTCTTTTTGATGTTCAGATTTAAGTAATTTTCATCACACCACTGAACAAAGTCATTAACTTGAACCCGACATTCACGTTCATATTTATCCCTTATTTTTCCAGTAATCACTGTGTCATCAGGATATTTGATAACAGTACAGGTTCAATAGTTACTAGTGCAATCATTTGTATATAAAGTAAATAATAAAGGTGATAAAACACAGCCCTGTGGAGCACCATTGTTTGTAAATATGGTATGAGATTTTACATTTCTAAATTTTGCAAATTGTGGTCTATTTGTTAGGTAACTATATATCCAAGAAATGAGGTTGCTATTTTCTTTCAAAGAATGTAATTTCATTAACATGATATAAGGTTGTATAGTACTGAATGCACTACTGGAATCAATAAATAAAAAACTCATAAGTTTTAGGCATGTCAAGATGTTGTGTAATTTGATGTAATTACATTATGATTGAATCTCCAACACCTCTATCTTTACTGGAAAAAGTGAGAGAACTGAAGTGTCTAGGTGCTGTCTTAGGTAAGTGTGGTGATATGGAAGGAGAGATAAGGGAAAGCACAGCACAGGGTAGAAGAGTCATTGAGTCTCTTAATAGAATAATGAAGGGTAAGGTGTAAGTATGGAAGTGAAGAGAGGATTAAGGGACAGCCTATTCCTCCGAATCCTGACCTATGCAGCTGAAATGTGGACACGGAATGAGTCACAAAGGTTAAGAATCCAGGCTGTTGAAATGAGCTATTTAAAAAGAGCATGTGGTGTGACTAGTTGGAATGAAGAAAGAAATGAAGGGGTGTATGAGAGATGTGGTATGGCAGGGAATACAAAGGGAATTAATTGTGGAGTGGAAGAATGGGTGAAATGTAATACTTTGAGGTGGTTTGGGCATGTGGAAAGAATTGAAGACTGGGAGTTTACAAGGAGAATGTATGATAGTACAATTAAAGGGGTTGGTGTGAGTGGAAGACCACCTGTGACATGGGCAAATAGGGTGGAGGCATCGCAAATATGGAGGAGGAATATTGGGGGGAGAAAAATAGTGAAAGAATGCATGGAATGGTGTATGCAAGGGAGGCATGTAAGGACAGGGATAAGTGGAGACTCTTTTGCCATGGCTATCCCTTGATGGGAGTTCCCAGAGGGAACAGGCATCAGAGATATAGATAGACAGATACATATATATATATATAGAGAGAGAGAGAGAGAGAGAGAGAGAAAAAAAAAATTTACCTCCATGTTTCTTATGTGTCAAAGAAGACAAAATTAAATGGGGCATGAGCAAGGAGCTGGAAACCCCTCTTCTTGTATTTCAAAATTTAAAAGTTGGAACAGAAGGAGCCAAGTGGGGAGTGCTTAACCTCCTTGAAGGCTCAGGCTTGGGTGTCCAAATTTGTGTGGATGTAACCCAAGATGAGATACACGTAGCATTTTTGAGGAAAAGAACATAGATGTTCTAGCTATGAGTGAAACAAAGCTCAAGGGTAAAGGGGAAGATTGTTTGGAAATGTCTTAGGGGTAAAATCATGGGATGGTGTGAGGGCAAAAGCTAAGGAAGGGGTAACACTATGGTTGTAGGAGTGTGTGAAAGAGTGTAAGGAAGTGAGCTCCGGACTGATATAGGTAAAGATGAAGGTGGACTGCAAGAGATGGGTGATTGTTAGTGCTTATGCATCTAGCCATGAGAAGAAAGATCATGACGTACATGTGTTTTGGGAGGAGCTGAATGAGTGTGTCAGTAGGGAAGATGGTCAGTGTCATTATTGGACTACATACTAATTGATAGGTGTGCAAAAGAGAGACTTTTGGATGTGAATATGCTGAGAGGGACAGCCAGTGGAATCTGATCATTATCTTGTGGAGGCAAGGGTGAAGATTTGTTGAGGTATTTGGAAAAGAGGAAAAATTATGGTTTAGAAGAGAGCGGTGAAATTACGTGAGCATGGAAAAGAGATCTCTGTGTAGAAATGCGAGGAGAGACTGATTATAGAATGGCAAAAGGTAAGAGTAAATGAAATTAGGGAAGTGAATGAGAAATAAGAGGTATGTAGGGAAGCAGTGCTAATGTGTGAGAGAGATGTGTGGTATGCCGAAGATGGGAAGTAGGCAGGTAAGGAAGTGTAGTAAGTGGTGGGATGATGAAGTAAAGTTGTTAGTAAAAGAGCAAAGAGTACTTACGGGGAAGGAGTGCAGATGATTGGGAGATGTATAATATAAAGAGGCAAGAGGTCAAGAGAAAGATGAAGGGGTTGAAAAAGAGGGAAAATGAGAATTATGGTGAATGAGTATCAGTAAACTTCACAAAGAATAAAAAAAGATTTCTTGAAGGAAATTAATAGTGAGCAAAAAACAAGAGAACAAATGGAAACTTTGGTAAAAGGGATGAATGGAGAAGTGGTAACAGGTAGTGATGAAGTGAGGAGGAGTTGGAATAAAAATTTTGAAGGACTAATAAATGTGTTTGATGGCAGATGTAGGGTGCATGGGTTAAAATGGTATGCAAAATGAGATGCATGGAGAGTGGTATGGTGAAGAGAGAAGATGTGCATAAGATGAAATGTGGCAAGGCAGCTGGAGTGGATGCTATTGCAACTGAATTACTAAAGAAAGGGGCTGACTGTGGTGTTGATTCGATTATTTAGAATTTTTAATGTATGTATGGATCAAGGTGAGGCACCTAAGGATTGGTGGAATGTGTATATTGCTAATGTATAAAGGCAAAAGGGACAAATGTGAGTGCTCAAACTACACAGGTATAAGTTTATTGAGTGTACTTGGTAAGTTGTATGGGAGATTAGTTTTTGAGAGGGTGGCAGCATGTACAGAGCATCAGACTAGGGAGGCACAATGAGGTTTCAGAGGTGGTATAGATGTGTAGATCAGGTTTACTTTAAAGAATGTGTTTGAGAAATACAAAAAGAAACAGAAGGATTTGCATGTGGCATTTATGGACCTGGTGAAAGCATATAATTGGACTGAAAGAAGTGCCTTGCAGAAGGTCTTAACAAAATGAATGTGAACTTGGAATGGGATATAGAATTCCACAGGTAGAATGGAGAACATTGTTATGCTAATTTTTGTGAAGTCTACTTGGATACCATTAGCAGTGAGTAGAGAGAGCAGATTGAAAAAGATATTTTTTTATTATACTTGATTGCCGTCTCCTGCTTCAGCGAGGTAGTGCCAGGAAGCAGACAAAGAAGGACCTATCCACTCATATACACACATATATACATACATGCTCATACACATACACACAGATATACATATCAACATGTAAACATATACATACCCCACAGGAAGCACCACCACCACCCTCTTCATCAGCAAGGTAGTGCCTGGAAATGTATGAAAAAAGGCCACATCCGCCTCTAGCTGTCATGTGTATTGCACCGAAACCACAGCTCCCTATCCAGACTCATACCCCACAGACCTTTCCATGGTTTACCCCAGACATTTCATATGCCCTGATTCAGTCCACTGACAGCATGTCAACCCCAGTATACCACATCTTTCCAATTCACCCTATTCCGTGCACGCCTTTCACCCTCCTGCATGTTCAGGCCTGATCATACAAAATCTTTTTCACTCCATCCTTCCACCTCCAATTTGGTCTACCACTTCTCTTTGTTCCCTCCAAGTCTGACACATATATCCTCTTTGTCAACCTTTCTTCACTCATTCTCTCCATATGTCCAAATCATTTCAATGCACCCTCTTCTGCTCTCTCAACCACACTCTTTTTTATTACCACACATCTCTCTTACTCTTTCATTACTTACTCAATCAAGCCAACTTACACCACATATTGTCCTCAAACACTTCATTTCCAACACATCCACTCTCCTCTACATCACCCTATCTATAGCCCATGCCTCGCAACCATATGATATTGTTGGAACCACTATTCCTTCAAACATTCCCATTTTTGCTCTCCAAGATAATGTTCTCTCTTTTCATACATTCTTCTTCACTCCCAGAACCTTTGCCCCCTCCCCCACCCTATGACTCACTTCCACTTCCATGGTTCCATTCGCTGCCAAGTCCACTCCCAGATATCTAAAACACGTCAGTTCCACCAATTTTTCTCCATTCAAACTTACATTCCAACTACCTTGTCCCTCAACCCTGCTGAGCCTAATACCGTGCCTTTATTCACATTTACTCTCAACTCTCTTCTTTCACACACTCTTCCAAACTCATTCACTAATTTCTGCAGTTTCTCACTCAAATCAGCCATCAGTGCTGCATCACTAGCAAACAACAACTGACTCACTTCCCAGGCCCTCACATCCCAAACAGACTCCATACTCACCCCCTCTCCAAAACTCTTGCATTTACCTCCCTCACAACCTCATCCATAAACAAATCAAGCACCCTGGTGAAATCACACACCCCTGACTTGTACAACCCTATCTGTTCAGTTTGTGTGATAAACTTTAACTGCTTAAAATATCAGAACTTTTCAAGATTAATATATTCAAACCTCTGCAAAAAATAGTAGTATGGACACTAATTTGGATTAGTCCCCACATATGTCTGACCATATCATAAGCATAAATCAAAGGGAAAGTGAAAAAATACAGCAAAAGAGAAAAAACATATTTCATCATACCTGTGGAAATGTAAGGGCCACCTGTGGATTTCCTAATGTGCCATCAGGTCTTTTAGAAACCTTATAAACCTCAATGGTATTGGCAACGGACTTATGCACTATGAAAGCCTTGCCATCTGGACTCCAGCACACCTTGGTAGCATAATCATACTCAATATTTCCTCTCACACTCTTGTGCTCTCGTTGGTCGAAGTCTTTGGCAGACCAAATCAGCACCGTTCGATCTGTTAATGTTATACTGGTTATTCCATTGCAACATGCAGCAAACTGTACATAAGACCAGATTTTTGGTTAATCCTATCAATAATATATAACTTGTCAAAATTTTATGGTTATGAATTACCTAAGATAAAGTGATGATACAGCCAGCATGATGAACTCAAGAAAATCTATGTTACTGTGGTTAAAATGACATTCATAAAAGATGGATGCATTCACTCACTGATACCATGCCAAGAAAGTAATTCCTAAATAACTTTAACATCGTGCAAGGAAAAAAGTTATGCTCTGCATAAATAACAGAAGGAAGCATCATCATCTATCCACTTTCAATTATTTTCACATATAGCATCCACAACAGAAAGCACGCAATTTGTATCCTGGGGGGGGGGGTAAGAATCATTATGCTTAAATAACCAGTCTCAAACTACTTACCCACCTATGCTCAACTTTCTCTTAAAGAGATAGCACCAAACTGAAAACATGGGGAAAAAAATTCTGGAAAAGGTAAGTTGCTCCTTTGTTTCATGGTTAGTCTCCCTCTTATATAAGTGAAGCATTTGAGTAAAACATAATTATCACTTAATGTTGTATATTTTCATTTTAGAGATGACATGGTGCTGCATAAAAAACTTTCCTACATAAATCCAATTCATCAGTGAGTCAAATATTGGTATATATATTTATCAGGTAAGGCTAAGGTGATAACAAGTTGATCAGCAACAGCTAAGGACTTTCCTGCCATAGTTTACAGTTTTGAAGATCCAACTGCAACTACCTCCTTCTCAATAGGCATCCTAAGAGATACATCACTGACCATGTTAAGTCTTATCGTAAGCTTCTGCATATCAATTATGCAAAGTCATAAGCTATGCTTTAGTTTCGTTTATCATTCTGAATGCATTTTCACTGTCATAATTTTCTGGCTCTAAGCTCATTGCTGGTCTTTACTGTAAATATGTGTCCTGATAAAGTTTATTAGCATCCAGCATATAATCATATGTCCTTTGTAATGCAGTATCATCTGCTAATGAGGATTATTACTTAGGAAGACCTGGACAATGAAAAAAATTGTGTCAAACATGCCTTTTTTCGAAACAGAAATGTGTGCAGCCCTGCCCTAACTTGGCATGCATCCTCAGTATATTCAACATAGCCTCTAATAGCGACATGAACACTGTATAAACGATGCAGATATATGCAACATGGATGGCACATCTTACAAAATCTATAACTTACGGGGGAGAGTTTGACTCTTTTTGTCCCAACTCCTACCCTTGTACTGCAAATAAATTGTCAACCTTAAGTAAATACAAACATTGCCACCCTCAGCTTATGCCAGGTATCAAATCATCAAACTACCCCAAAGGGGTGGATAAACAGCTGGAGTGGCTGTAAGCTGGCTGTCCTGTCCTGGATTCAAGCCCTAATATCTTAAACTGGTGGGCTGCATTATTAACCACTACTGAGAGTGTGTGATTAACAATTTGTGCAGTGAGAGAAAGGAGTTCTACACTAATGGGGGTCCTATCTTGTGTGTATACTTACCTTTTGTGTGTAATTACCTATCTGTACCATATGGGAATTCTTTAAGTGAGTCCCGATCTTCTGAACTGTTTCGAATATCATATACAACTTCTGTATGCTGTCTACAGTCACAATTCCATTGCTCCGTTTAATCCATTTATCCATTGTTCATACAGTATAAAATTACTTCCTTAAGTCTCTTCTAATAAGTTTCTTGCATAATTTCATGCTTTGTGTATATACCTATTTGTACGGTGGGAGTCACATGTGTAATTACCTAATTGTAGTGAATGGGGAGGGATTTCTACACGCATGAGGACCCATCTCTCAAACCTTGTCTAATGTTAAACAACTTTTAAAGTGCATTTATTATTTCCTTATTCAGTCTAATCCATATATCCAGCACTCTTATATTGAAAAAGTGCTTCTTTATATCATTTTCATCAACTTTCTTGCATAATTCTGTGATTTGTCCTCTGGCCGTTCTATCCTTATATCTTTTGGAAAACCGTTTGCTGTCTAAATCATCAATCTGGTTTAAAAACACAAATGCTTCGATTAGGTCACCCCTCACACTTCACTCTTCCATAGCAGTCAAATCTAAGGCCTCTAGCTTTTCCCTGTAACTAAGCTTTCTTAATTCTGGTTATGTACTATCTCTGTTGCCTTCCTTTCAACCTTCTCTACTAGCTCTTTCTGCCTCTTTAGGTATGGTAACCAAGTCTGAGAAGCTTATTCCAGTTTGGGCATTATGTAGAACATGAACAGTTCACTGAATATGTCTTTATCCTTGAACTTGAATGTAATTCTAATATTTACCAGCAGATAGTTGGTTTCTTTTTAACTATTCTCCTTAGGTGGGACACCAGCAACAAGTTTGGAATGATATCAGTTCTCAAGTCTTTCCCACACACAGATTTCTAAAGCTTTATTCTTTCAGATAATGTTTACATCCAGGTCTTCTCTTGCAGCAATTCATTCATCCTCATTCATTTAAATATAATCAAGTTATATTTCATCAACCATGTATCAGACCAACTTTGGAGACTGTCAGCTTTCCTATGTAGGTAGATGCATTCCTTTTCATTCTTCATTTCCCTTATGACCTTCATTTCCTCTGCAAACATGTACAGGAAGAAGTCCATACCTTCTAGTAAATCATCTACATAAATCTGGACGAGTAATAGTCCTATAACAGAACACTGTGGTACTCCACTCGTGACAACCCATTTTGAGTAAGATCCTTTGACAGGTATCTTTTGATCCCTTCCTCTATATTTATCCAACTTCTAAATCAACTTTCCATAAAGTATAGTGTCAAATGCAACAGATTTGGTGGAGGAAGTTCCCCTGAACACATCTGAGGAATTTCTAACTCCATGTCTCCCTGCACGCATGAGCATCCAAGTTCCCTTATCTATTTCCCTATGGTTGAAGTTCCCTATTATCAGCAATTTACCATCTTTATTTAAAGAGTATCTCTGCCCCTCTCACAATCCTAATCGATCCTTCATTGTTATCCAAGTACATTTGTTTTGGGTCACTGTAGTTCTTTGGAGGGTTGTAGACTATCAACAACATTGTAAACTTTCTTCACAATGTGATTTTTACCAATTATGTACAATTTGAAGGTGCTATTTCCTGGAATTTAAAGTTATCCCTTATTAAGAAAGCCAATTCCCCTCCCCCTTTATCTTTAACTTTTCTTATGATCATGTACCCTTCCAGGCAGTTTATGTTAGACTACTGTTCCTCTGTAAGTTTTGTATCTCTCTCTCCACTGATATCTGGGTTGCTATCACTGACACTGCTCTTAAATTCTAGCTCTATACCATTTCCTAATAGTTTGTCTGCATTAGCATATAAAAGCTTTAGTCTATAGCACCTTCCACTAGCTGGTTCCATCCCCTTTGTGATGCTCCTTACTCTAGCCTAATCTGATGACTCGCATGTTTTGTCTTTATCGAGCTTTCTCTAATTTTCTTGCTTTCCTCTCGTCTTGTCATTCTTGAAGTACACTCCTTTGAACTCTTCCCATCTACCAAGTTTGTATGACAGTTTCAGCAATTGTTGACTATAAACTTCCATGTAAAACATTACACTTAGTGGCCTTTTATTAATGTCTCACCATTATATCCCCATTCTCTATGCTTCCTGTACTTCTTGATGGGCAAATGTAAATTCCATTGTGTCAAGTATCCTTACAATCTGTTTTCCTCCCTAGCTTATCTTTCCTTTTTGTTCAGCTGTTCCTCTTCCAGTCCAAAGCTCACCTAAGATTTGCTCCTAAACTCCCCTTTACAACTTCCCTCACTTGTATTCATCCTCAACAGGGATTCTTCCACCTGCTTTCTGATTATCTTTTCCAGTACCTTACACACCACACTTGTCAGGGACACTGGTCTGTAATTCAATGCCTCTTCCCAGTCTCCTTTCTTATATATAGGTGTGATGTTTTCCTTTTTTTAACTTCCTCTTTACTTAGCCTGTCTCTTGCAACATCCTGAATAGTACATCAAGAGTTCTGTCAAGTGTATCTGCAAACATCTTCAACAAAATACATCTGGTGAAATTTCATCAGGACCATGAGCAAAGTATGGATCAAGATCCATCAGTATTCTGTATATGTCTTTTCTAACTATCTCAATACTTTCAAAGACCTGTTCCCCATTCCATCTCACTGGTGTTGGGATTAGAAAATCTTCCAGTGTTATACACTTTGGAATTTGATATTTAATTCCTTATATATCCTTAAATCAACCTCTTCAGCTCTTCCCTATGAATCCCTTAGCCTGATTACCTGCTCTACACTTTCCATTGTCTCCTACAATTGAGCAATGTCCCCTTCCTTATGCTTTAGCTTAAATAAATTTTGCTTTTTCATCATTTCACAACAGTCTTAAACTTCCTGTGCCTTCTTAAGTTTCCTATCCACCAACCCAGAAACTAGCATCCTGTGTTGGACTTTATAAACAGCCTCTTCATCAATCCTGTCAAGTCCTCTTGTCTTTATATACAGCCTCTTCATCAATCCTGTCGAGTCCTCTTGTCTGCCTATCTACTTCAGAATCTTCAGTAACTATACATCTCAGTTCTCTTCCATCTTTTCAGTTTTGTGGTTCTCTTCATCTAGCATACTACCTATGACTGTGCACTCTTTTGCATTCCTATCTAGTACTCCCCTCTTCCTATATATACATATATATATTAGTTTCCAGCATCCCTATGACTTGGTTCCCCTTCTTTTCTTTTTTCTTTTTAGCTCAGTGGTTTTATTCAGTCCTAAGATTATCTCTTATCTGGTTATTTACTTCATCATTCCTTGGTTCCAGTTACTCTGCTCTGCAGTTTTCTTCAGTTTAAGGATCAGCTCTTAGTTCTTGCTTGTTATATCCTACCTTGTCTAAATCATGCTTCTCTATGGTGATAGCATTTCCTATTTACCTAATTTTGTTATAAAGTTCCCTGACGATTATGCATAGTTCCTCTACCACTAGAGCTCTCTGGCACTTTTTTTTGCTCCCTGGCTACATCATCTAATGTTTTCATATTTTCTTCCTGGTGGCATATTCTACACTTGCCATACTTCTTCCTGGTGGCATATTCTACACTTGCCATACTGTGAGGGCTACCAGCCATGCATTCTTTGTCTAACTTCCCACTGACTCCGTTGTTCTTCTCAGAAAATTTTTTAAACTTATATTCATCAATCCCTGTCCTAAATTACATTTTTCCTTTGAATTTCTTATCATGTCATTATGTTTTAATTTGAAATGGGCATTTGCTATGTTTCCCTGGCTGATTGTCAAATAAGTCAAGCGAGTGATTTGTCTATCATTTCTTGTTCTGTTTTTTGAAAATCAATTTTCCTGGTTGAGATGATGACTTGGCTTATTTTTTCTTTGCTTCCCAAATGTCTATAAATAGTAGTCAGTTTACTTCTACGTTCCAATTACTATGTTAAAATCTCTCCACCTCTTCCAAAATGCCCCTTATTGCCAGACTATGCTATTTGCTTAATTTGATTTGCTTTGCTATATCTTCTTACTTACATTCCTCAAACAGTTATGTTTCTAGGCTAAGTTAAGGGCTTCAGTGTCTTTCCTAGGAGGTCAAGAACAGAAATCAATTTATCTTTGGCTCAATCAAAGCAAAAGCTTTCTCCAAGGCCATGCTGACACTTGCCAGTTAGTGTTAAATCAATTCAAAATTTCATCTGACTTTCCTTACACTGTATTTGACTGTGGTCTTTAATTACAGTACTGGCCTTTCTATGTTTCCAACATGTTCCTTTGCACTGAGTTGCCTGTTAAGTTTATTTCATTCTACTATCTTTGCTTAATGAACCACACTCAAGGGTTTTAATTGTGCTACTTTTTATATTTGTCTGTTACTCAGTTACCTTGCATTCATTAGCTAAAGAGCTGTGTTGTTAACTGCCCATTCGTAATTACCTATTTTTACTGAAAGGGGGGAGGGGGGGATCTATACTCATGGAGCATCATCTCTTGAATATTCTCTACTACACAACTTCATAAATTTCCATAAGCTGTCTACATTAACCATATGTTCAGTCACTTATTTCATTCATACACCACTCTTATGCTAGAAAAGTACTTCACATCATTTCTTAACAAGTTTCTTGTTTAATTTCATGTAATGTCCTCATTTTACCTCTCGAAGAACTGGTCATTGTCTACACCATTGATCAGGTCACCCCTCATTCTTCTCTTCCAGGGTGGGCAAATCTAAATCCTCTAGTCCTTTCTTATAATTCAGCTCTCTTAATTCTGGTACCATCTTTGTTGCTTACCTATGGATCTTCCCTATTAGCACTTTGTGCTTCTCTTAATGCAGTAACAAAACTTGCAAAGTATAATCAAGTTTGACCTTTACGTATAATGACTACACCCTGTTGAACATTTTCTTATCTAAGACAGTGAGTGTTATTCTAATTTATGCTGGCAGGCAGTTGGTCTCCTTATTCATTCTCATGAGGCAGGACGCAAGCAATAGGTTAGGAACGCGAACTCCCAAGTCTTTCTCACACACTGATACCTGCTGGATGATAATTATATCAAGAACGTTTTACATCATGACCTATCCTAATTAATACCAGTTTGTAATAACAGAGGAGTTTTTAATCATAAGGCCCCATCTCTTGAACACTCTCTACCATAACACAACTTCTTAAATCTATGTCTGCTGTCTGCATTAACCATGTCCTCAGTTCATCTGTTCCATTGATCCAACACTCATACTATAAGAGTATTTCTTTACATCCTTATTTACAAGTTTAATTTTATATTCTGTTCTCTAGTTGCTCTACCCCAACATCTCTCAAAGAACTGTTCACTGTACATGTCATCAATCTCTTTCAAATAAACGCAAAAGGCTGTGGTCAGGTCACCCCTCACTCTTCTCTCTTTCAAGATGGGTAAATTAAAAGCCTCCATCCTTTCCCGCCAAGGTTTAGCCCTCTCAGTTCCTTTACCATCTCTGTTACCCTCCTCAAGAAGTTAACCATGAACACCTTGTGCTTCTCTTGGTGCAGTGACCAAACCTGAGAAGCATATTCTAGTTTTGGACTTATTCAAGCTATGAATAGCTTACTAAATATTTCCTTATCCATGTACTTGAAAGTTATCTTATATTTGCCAGCAGACAGTTTATTTCAACTCTCTCTTAATATGGGACTCTAGCAACAGTTTAGTATTGAAGTCTACCTTACATTTACTAAGGCTGAACTTCATCAACCAAGGATCATACAAACTTTGCAGCTTGTCAAGGTCCACATGTAAAGTGATGCAGTCATCCATGCTTTTCATTTCTCTCAGGACCTTTGCATCACCAGCAACCATACTCACATTTAGTCTTTTACACATAAGAAGAAGATCCCATGGCACTCTGCTGGTGGCCTCAACCCATTTTGAGAAGGTTCCTCTGACATGTGTCCTATATTCACTCCTACTTAAATAATTTTCTATCCATTGAAAGAGTTTTCTCCTTATTCCTGCCTGGCGATCCAATCATGTAACAACATTTATGAATTTTTTCAAGGCATGATTTCATATAATTGTTACACATCTCTATATTTGTACTTTTTCATTATGACTTTTATAATCACAGTTTGTTTAACATAAGGCTAAGTCAAAAGTTAATATCTGTAAATTTACTAACTGCTGAATCACTATCAAAGTGTCAACCAGTGAATTTCCTATGTTGTCAAAGTCCGACATACCCTATCTGTATGACTGTTTTGGATTAGCCTAAATCTTCCAGCTCTGCCCTAAATTTTCCTTTAGTCAATGTGTCACTTGGCTTAAGTGACCCGGGTCAGGAAAGCATAAAAAGCGAGTCATAGCAAACAGTATGGTAAAGAGAGATGAAAACCTTGCATCAGATGAAATGTGTAAGGCAGCTGAATTTCTTGAGAAAGGTTGATTGATCAGTTAGGATTTTCAATATGTATGGATCATTGTGAAGTGCCTGAGGACTGGTGCAGTGCATGTATAGTGCAATTGTTTAAAAGCAAGGGAGATAAATGTGCATTTATATTCGTTAAGTGGACCTGACAAGTTGTATGGGAGAATGGTGACTGAGAGGGTGAAGGCATGTACAGAGCATCAGACTTTATTTTTTCTTCTATTTTCTTTTAAGGTAGAGGATGCATGGATCAGATTTTTGCTTTGAAGAATGTGAGTGAGAAATACTTAAAGAAAAATTAGTATGTGTATGTGGCATTAGTGGATCTGGAGAATGCATATGATAGGGTAAATAGAGATCCTTTGTGGAAGGATTTACTAATTTACTATGTGAGAGGAAAGCTACTAGAAGCAGCAAGAAGTTTTAATCAAGAGTGTAAGGCATGTGTGCAAACATGCAGAGAGGAGAGGGACTGGTTCCAGGTGAACGTAGGTCTGTGGCAGAGGTTGTTTAATTTGTTTATGGACTGGTGGTGAGGGAGACATATGCAAGGGTATTTGAGTGAGAGGGAGATATCCAGTCTGTAGGGATGTGAGGGGGACAGGGAGGTGAGTCATTTGAAGCCATGTTGAATACAGAGAGCAACATGCAATCAATGGGCTGAACCAGGGTATATGAAGCACCTAAGTGAAACCACAGAAAGGTATGTGGGGTCTGGTTGTAGCAGCGGTTGCAGTTTCAATGTATTACATGCTTTAGTGTTTGCTCAACCATTTACATTTGTTTCACAGTTATATGGGGATTTAAAGAAAGAAAGATACATGCCATACAACTATCATTGGACAAATTTTTGAAAAAAGGCCTAGGAAAACTTCTCCATGCACAAGTGGAATAGTTGCAGAATCAGATAATTCAAGGGAGAATGAGGACAAGCCTTGTGTCCCTCCTTCCTTTCCCCTCCCAGTAACCCTCACTCCACCCCAATCCATTTCACCAACACCTATCACCCTCACCAACAAAGTTTTATTAAGTTTTCATTAATCACCTTTATGCAATATGTTGTAAGGCTGTGTCAAGCATATGCCATACTTATAGCGATACTAAAAATTTCTGCTCGGGAACATAACCACCTTATAATGTATTTTCTTGGAATGTATTCACGTTACTAAGCAGGAGCTTGTTCTACAAACATTAATTACTACAACAAAAATATTAAGTCTTTCCCCTGAAGCAAAGGACTGCTCTTTATAACAAGCCATTAAAAAATAATCCAAAAAAATAAAAATAAAATAGACCTAAACATTCTAACTTTCACATGACAGCCATAATCAGCTAACAAACTAACAGGATGTCAGCCATCACCACATGACTTCACATATCCTAAGTATTCAGTAAGCTTACCATATCAATCTTAGCCTACATAGGTCTCTCTTGCTGCCAAGCAGGTTTACAAAAAAAGTATGCAAAATTGGTGGATAACCTAAGTTATGAGATGGGACACACCATATGTACCAGCTGAAGAAGTAAAAAATAAGGTAACATGAGAAACATGAAGACATACGCAACACTATAAGTTTAACATGATCATACGAGGAGAAAGGTCAGCACCCATATCCTCACCACTTTTGGGCTAGGCCTTGTTCAAGAAACAAACTTTTTCTAAATTTTCTCTGTAATCCTGGGGTGATGGAGGACTTTGATAACATATAAAACTAGAATATTTCAAAAAACAAATCTTTAATACCCTATCTACATGCACCAGCCACTCTCTCTCCCCACAATCATACCTACAAGGCATTGCATAATAATTCTGAATATATTCATGTTATTCACCATCAACACTATGTCTTTGCATGAAATAAAAAGTGTGAACTCAGGAGAAAGAAAAACCTCCAATATCCTTCCCACAAATGCTGGCCACTCTTTTTCACACATGCTTTGATTATGCATTTTAGGTAGTAGCTCGTAGACATCCACCAACCAGGGAGGTATAGAACAGCTACTATCCGCCTGAGTATCAGGAGGGTTAGTGGCAGCTGCATTACGAGCTAGTACTACAGGAATTGTCAAGTTGCACTCCTCTAACCCATATAGCTGTCTTTTCTTTCTGCCCCATCCACACATGGACTGCTGGCATTTAGTCTACAAACATACAATCTCTCCTTGTCACACATAACACTTAACTCGTACAATTCATTTTTCATAACTAGATTTTTCTAAGGTGAGTGCTATGTACTGATCCTGCCTAATGGCAAAATGGTAGGAGCAACTGACAGTAGCAGTAAATAGTAACATTAGCGAGAAGTATTAAGTAGTAACAAATGGTGAGAGCATGAGGTAGAAGTAGAAAGTTGGAACATCAGGCAGTCATAGTCCATGGGAACTTTATATAAGAGCCTCTGGAAATACTGCATTAGAGTTGCCCCTGTCAGTGGCCTGTTAAGGGTGAGGTATAATGGCCAAGCAACAGCAATGGAGTTCACTCCTTATGGAGACTTTTGCCATGGCCACTCCCTTGAGGGATTTTCCAGAGGGAACAGGAGTCAGAGATATAGATAGCTTAAGATTTCTAAATGAATTCATATTATTTACCAGCAATACAGTACCTGTGTATGATTAAGTTTAATATTGTAGTGACCCAAGGTTACCTCAATGATGTCGCCATTGACTGGGTGACAGCCTGTGATCTCACTTGACCTAATAATCATCAGAAGAATGTGTTTGGTGATCCTATCCTACACATCTGCACCTGCAGTATTAATCCCTGACACCTATACTCATGTTGGCAGTAGATCAAGACTTGCCTCTGTAATTACAGAGATGACCTGACCCTTTCCACAGCGTCATCCCACACCTGTCAATTTTCCTTCTTGTATTTGCCAGGTCTAGCTGGCCACTCCTGTACCCCCATGTGATCATGTTTCCTTCTGCCACCAAGGACCCCATGTAACAACGTCTTCAAACAGTATGGTGTCACTGGATAAACGCTTTCTCTACAACCTGGAAGCACAGGACCTGTGGTTGCCTGCCAGCAATGGACAACCATTCGACTAAACTATCTACCTCAACAACATCCAAGCCTTAAAATGAGGAAGGGGGATAGTATATCGATAGTATATTGACCCAAGGTCACCTCAGTGATGTCACCATTAACTGGATGACAGCCTGTGAGCTAACCTGACCTAATAATCCTCAGAAGAATGTGTTTGGCAGCCAACCCTACACTTCTGTACCTGATCAAGAGCTGCCTCTCTAATCATACATGACCTGACCCTTTCCTTAGGAGATGTCACTCTAACAGACTTATGCTCAAGTCCACCAGCTGAAGAAAGGTCAAAAGCTTGCGACATTCAGCTCAACGTCTCTTAATCCCTTAAGGAATAGCTAATTCTTACAGAACTGACCACACCTCTTGAATACCTGGATATCACCACAGCAAGTGTCAGGCAATTTACTCACCACTAGACAAGTGTACCACTCTGGTACCAGAAGTCTTGGAAATGCAACTCCAGACTCAAGCTGCCCACAGGGCATTTCCATCAGTAGATATCCTAACATGAATCCTGACATTTCATCTTCCTAGCAGGTTTCATTGCAGTGCCTCATCCCTGACCTCCACCTTCAGCAAGAATCACATGGGACATTGCCTCCACCTGTCATGAGCAGCAGCTGCAACAAGGGACTTACATCCACACATGGCCACAGCACTCCTGTATCCCTAGTTCCTTTCCAGGAGCCTCCCGCAACCCAAGCACTATTCAGCAGTTGCTGCACATTCCAGGAGCCTCCTGCATCCCTATCACAAATTGGCAACAACCACACAATCTAAGAGCTGTGATACAGGCCACACCCACCTCCTACAGGAGCTCCACAATGTTAGCCACACATTTCTCCCATGTGCACCTGCTTCATTTAACATCTTTTTTTTATGTTAAAGGCTCCAGTCATGGACAAAAGTCCACATCAAGGCCAGGACCTAACTGAAATATAGAGAGAATTGAGAAAGGGGGGAAAACAGACAGGGAAAGTTTTTACAAATTTTTGAGAAAAGGAAAAACATCTCTTGAAATGAGCCAGGTCATAGTTATTGGGAAAGACATGAGAAGGTAGAGAGTTCCAAGGCTTCGACGTGTTGGGAAATAAGCAGCTATCAAAATGGCACACCCTTAAGTTGCCGATGGCCACACAATAATCATGTGACGTAGAAGCTTGCTGAGTATTCTGTGGTCTAATTAGTGGTGGCATTACACAAGCAGCCAGCTCTCGGGAGCAAAAGCCAAAGTAATACCTATAGAAAAGGGAAAGTGAACCAACATTGCGGCATAGGGCAAGGGGGTCAAGTCTGGAAGTTAGCCTGGGACAGTTTATAAGTCGGATTGCTTTCGATTCAACTCTGTCTAGTAAGGAAACAGAGCTTGAACCATCAGTGTCGAGTTTGTTGGGGACGTGGGACTAGTAAGTACAGGCTACTGAAGGGTGAAGCAGGGACGCTTTTTTACTTTGGGATTGGTGGCTGTCTATGGGGTAGTTTTGGTGAGAGGTCATCTTGAGTGAAGTTGCAAAGAACTGCATGCTGTGAACATATTGAAGTGAAATTGCATTGAAAGTATTTCTGTTTTGTTGGTGAATATGAATAGTTCTAAAGATATGGAACGTCTTCCTTGTGATTAACTGTGGATTAGATGTGTAGTAAGTTGTAAGATGAGGATGAATACTTGCCCAGTCTGTTTTTCCCGCTTTCTCAGTTCTCTCTGTATTTCAATTAGGGCCCGGCCTTGATGTGGACTTTTGTCCGTGACTGGAGAAAAAAAAAAAGAAGAAGAAGAAGAAAAGAAAGAAAAAAAAGTGTACTAGGCCAGCCAGGCTGTGGAAACTATGTGGCTTCCAACAGCTTGGTCATCCAATGATTCAATCCAGTAGTCTGGGCCCAGCCAGAATTGTGGGTATAAAGCACCCCCTCCAAGACTTCACCAGGCATTCATCAGCCTTTCAGCATCCTCTGTTGCTGTCACTTTTGTACTTATTTGTGTATCATCTGCATAAGATATGAAAATGTGGTTTGTGCCTGCATCACTGTCAGATGTAAGCATGAGGAACAGGAGGATTGCAAGTGCAGTTCCTTTGGGGACAGCTTTATACTTTGGAGGCACTGGAGATGGGTTGATTTACAACTGTGTTGTGATATATTTGTTAGAAAGTTGTATATCCATCTTCCAGTTATTCCCATCTTATGTACTTTTATGTGCTATTAACATCATGGTCTTATTTATCAAATGCTTTGAGTGAGGCAAGATCTTCCTGGCCTGAAACCATGTTATCCTGTGTTATGTAGATTGTTCAGTTTCATTTTAATGATGTGATGTTAATGCTATCACTTAATACTTTTTGTGACTGCTTTGTTTCCACCTTATATGGAACAGGTTTTGTGAGTCAGTTGCAGACTCTTAGGAATGAAGCCAGATTCTTGACTTTTTCCCAAGAGGATATTTAATGCTGGTCCTAGAGGTGATATGCATTTCTTTATGGAGACAGTTGCATGACTAGGCCTTCAGCTGAGTACTTGGATATGCTTTCAGTGGCCCTCTCAGTAACCTGTTTTAGGTTGTGATATCTGCTGTTTGCAACATCGGGGAAGAAGTTTGTTGGATCATTTATTTTAAATATGGAATTTGGCTCTTTAGATCTCACTCATCTCTTGACCTTGTTGTTAGTGGGCCATGGGGTTTGTGGTCCTGGATTTGCAATTTACATACAAGTGAAGGTATTTTGGGTCATTTCTTATTTCTTGAATGACTTTTTACTCTTCTCCCTTTTCTTGTGTTTCATGACATTTTAAGTTTATGGTCTATTTGCTTTGATTCATTTGGTAGGTTTTCTTTGCTGTGTGAGTTGTGGCTTCTTTAGAAGATCTGCAATTCTTTTTCATTTCCTGTAAAGTGGTCATCTTTATCATTTTACACTAGACCTTTGGTGCTTTCTTCTTGTTGTTGTATGTCTGCTGCATGTTTGGAGTACCAAGGTGGACATTTACACACTCTTACTTTATGTTTGTTGTATATTGAATATTTATCTCATAACTCGTTGTCCACTGATATCCTTCCTATATGTGGGATGCACCACTTCTGGAAGTTGACTGCTTATATCTCAAATGTGTGAGCTGAGTTTTAAAAAGTCTGTGCACAGCTTTAGGGGTTTTGATTATTCAGAATTCATGTACTGGTGTCTCAGGGTATTTACACTCAAGTGACCAGTAACCATCACAGTGCCAAAGTGTGCAGTATATCAACTTTGCCTTGTGCAAGCTGTTTAAGGTACCCAAATTATTACATAGACTTACTAGGTATGCTTGACTCAGTTATTTTAGAGGAAAGTGATGATAAATCAGGTGGGTGTAGTTTTCGTGAAGACATGGAAGAACAATGGCAAGATGAAGAAGAGTTTAATATTGCCAGCATTGAGGATGAGGATTATCCCAGTCCCTGTGTGAGGAGGGGAGGTGCTTTGTTATGTCTGCCATTTGCTTCATTGGCATGGACAAGTTTTTTTTTTTTTTTTTTTTTTTTTTTTTTTTTTTTTTTT
>JAYMFT010373877.1:0-21291 GCA_038088735.1 Panulirus argus
TATATATATATATATTATATAACGCAGTAAGGCAAGAAGTGGAGGCCTCTGAGAGAAGGAGCAGCACCCAGGCCAATATTGCCATGGATCACGGCCGGCCGGCTCCTGTATAATGACCGCCCACCCCAACACTTCCAATAAAATCTTAGGCATAAAAAGCGAGGTGTGCGAGGGGCAGTGGTGACGGCGGCAGCGGCCGCCCTGATGGGGTCTTGGGAAGCTTGGCTAAAAAATCAATGAGGATTTTCACTTCGTCCTCTGTCTTTTCTCTCCCTTTTACCTTATGTTAATTCAACCAAAAACGGAATCTTTTGACTAATGTCTACCGTTATTTATTGTTTCTCGCATTCATTTTCAGTAAATATAACTGCGTTATTCTGTCTCCAGTGAGATGGAATCAGGTGCCTCACAAGTAGCGGCATACGCAGTGGTGTGATTATAATTATCGCTGTGTTGTTCCTATTGCCATTGTTTCCTAGCTGTTTTCGATGATCCAGAACCCATGGCTAACACCCACTACCGCCGCCACACCAGACGCGAGGCTCACGAAATGGAACAGCAGCAGAGGACGGGACACCCGCGTCTCAGGTCTGAGCCGACTGCTTCCCCAGACACCGACCGACCAGTACTGACTCATCTCCTATCAAGACTCCCAACTTCAGGAGTCAGTGAGACGAGAAATCCAAAGTGTGAGGGTCACATACCTTCGAGTTATACATGAGGCAGGACATGAGTACAGGGGTAATCATGAGTGAAACTTTACTGGAGATTTAGTGAGGTAATAAATGAGGTAGGGGGAGAGGATGCTGGAGAGATAGTCATCGCAGGCAGGAGATGATAATGCTGGAGATACAGTCATCCCCGGCAAAGGGTGTGGTAGATCCCTAAGAAGCGTAAGACCGTGTGTGTGTGTGGACGACACTGGAAGAAACGTTTAGCGAACAACGACTGACGAGCAACGTTTGAGCTATGTACACAAACAGAGACAAACACATGCAAGTGACTTCGGCTGATGTGCGTGTGTGTGTGTGTGTGTACACATACGAGAGTAAAGACACGGTACTTACATACTATGTTTAGAGACGGGGCAACATAAGTGTACAACTTTCCGTAACACGTTAATAGTACTCATAAATAGTAATGAGAGAGAGAGAGAGAGAGAGAGAGAGAGAGAGAGAGAGAGAGAGAGAGAGAATGCTGATACGCAAAAACAAAACAAAACAAAAAAATCAGTTGCATCCGAATTATTGCATGTGGGCAGACGATGACAACGACTGCTGAACTCGGTTGCGGTGGAAAGGATCACGACAGACTGTGATACGATAAAGCAAGCCAACCTCTCCCACTGGATTCAGGCACAACCTCTTCCTCTGCATCTAGCACATCTCCCACTGGATCCAGGCACAACCCCTTCTACATTCAGGCACAACCTCTCCCACTGGATCCACGCATAATCTCTTCCTCAGCATCCAGACACAATCTCTTGCACTTGATCCAGGTACAACCTCCTCCTCTGGATCCAAACTCAACCTTTTCCTCTGGAACCAGAAAAAAACACTTCCTGTGGATCCAGAAACAACCTCTTCCTCTGGATCTAGGTACAATCTCTTTCTTTGGACCCAGGCACAACCTCTTCCTATAGATGTAGGCAAAACCTCTTCTCTAGCATCTAGACACAACCTCTACCTCTGATTCCAGACTAAATCTCCTCATCTGGATCAAGGCACAATCTCTTCCTCCGGGTCCAAACACAACCTCTTCTGGATCCAAACACAACGTCTTCCTCTGGACCCAGGGCATAACCTCTTTCTCTAAATCTGGGCAGAGCCTCTTCTTTAGATGCAGGCACAACCTCTTCTTCTAAATCCAGGAACAACCTCCAACTCTGGATCTAAGCACAGCCTCTTTCTCTGGATTCAGGCACAGCTTATTACTCCGGATCTAGGCACAACTTCTTCCCTTGGATCTAGGTACAACATCCTCCTCAGGATCCAGGCACATCCTGAAAGTACGAACAAACTCTTCCTCTAGACCCAGGCTCATCCCCCTCCTCAGGATCTAGGTATAATCTTTCCCACTGGATCCAGGCACAGCCCCTAACTCTGGATACAGGTATAACCTCTCCCTCTGGATTAAATGCAATGACTACCAAAAATCATATTCTTTTTGTTGCTTTTGTTCTGGGAACCGTTGTTTGTTGAGGTGTTACACACTGGCAGTTATGTACTCCTGTATGTCCCTCTAATACTTAGGGTTCTTAAACCCTTGAGAATGACTATACGACCCACGGGTATGAAGGCCTTGGTCTTTGACCTAACCCGTAATGGTCAGGTCAAAGGCCAGGTAATCACACCCAAGGATTAAACCCAGTGGTGTATCTGTGCGTGATACTGCCCATTTGGGTGAAGTTTCCAGCAGAGATGCCAAGCCTCTCGACCTTGGAAAACTATACGATGACCATATTGAATATCTACTGGAAACAGGACCAAAAATCTGCCTCTCACTGCATTCTTTCGTCCTGTGACGGTCGTTCAGTCTTCACTCCAACTAGTTAGGAGTCAGATGTTCATCAACGTTCGCGGCAATGCCGTAACTAGTGCTATTTGTCAGTGCTCTACGGCTGCTCACTGTCAGTGTTATCCTTTCCTATCTGCTTCACTTCACCAGTCCCTAGCAGTCAAACATGCTTTCATTAACGCGTTTAACGGTTGATTTGTAAAGGTGAGTGAGACAGGATTAGTCTAAGGACTTACACAGTCTCACCAGAGTTATGGTATCATGGCGTACCTCTGCTCTCCTGAGTACCTCTCGCACGGTGCATTAGCAAAAGAGAACACTTCACTGGAAAGAAGCTTTCTAGATAGGAAGACAGTGAACACTGCTTCTCTGATAACTATCGTTTGACCGGTCCTTCCCCAACCTCACAAGTTCCAAGCAAAATATGCCCCTAAGGCTCTTTCGTCAATCTTGTTTACCAGGGTCCACACAGATCTGCACACAAAGAACCAGCTTTGAGCAACGTCCTGCTTATGGTGTGGCACAAGGCCAATGCTTTAGATTTTGCATCTTAAGGTGTGAGAAATGTTGCGATAACTTAAATCTGTGCGATTCAACAGTGAAGGAACTGGTTCTGAAATTACACTCTTAGACTGGAATGACAGATATAGTGAACCATGTGAGTGGAAGCCAGGCAGGAGAGGCGGGGATGCGTGGTCGCTGGAGCGCCCTTAAAGGAGCCGGTGGAAATCTCCAGAGCTGGGCCACCTCCTTCAGGGAACCAGAAAAGAATTTCTCTAGTTTCAAATATGAGCATTTGCCTTTTAGGCAGCTGCAGTGAGAAAGCCAATACACCAGCACACAGATTTATTGGATTTTTGTGGCGGCACGCGAGCCTGCTCTGAGGCAGAGGCTCCCAGGAAGTGTCGAGTGCCGTCAATAGCTGTCAGGGGCAAACATGGGACAGGTTGGTATTCAGCTGGGTCAGGGGGTACGGATCATGGGGTACGGATCAGGGGGTACGACCTAGGAGTCAGGGACCATCTCCATCCAGCGGGCCGGCTCAAGGATGCCAGCTTGTCTGTCCGGGAGGAAGGAGATGAGCAGAGAAGAGAACATGGAGGGCTGGGAAACCAATAAAACTATAAATTTTGTTACTGACACTTCCTCGGGTTGAGTCAGGCTCACGGGAGGGAAGTGCCTACGCGGGACAAACAGAGAACAGGAGACCTGCCAGTCTCTAACGAGATTATCTTCTGGAAGGTTCCCACCGCTACGTAGGGAGACCCTAATCTTGTTCTTATTAAAACTATACCAGATTTCCTCGAAATATATATCCTGTCGTTTTATGATTGTCTGAACTGCGTTTACATGACCTCCATCATCTACTTTACTTTAGGTGTTCACTTGATAAAAACTTATTGTTACCGAAATAACTCTTTCTTACTTTTATATTGAATTTCTTCCCCCTTGATTCTTATTTCGTTATTTCTGTTTACTGATTTTGTGAATTTTCTTGGGATATAATAAGAACCTGTGCAAGCTCGCCCTAGTTTTCTTTGCTTTAAGATGAAAAATAAATTATCAATGTCTTTCCACGGGTGACTGGTTTCCCGATCCCAGTGTCAATCTAGCAGCTCTTCTTGAGACCCACTTCTCAACTTATCTTCGCCTTTCTTTCTTACTTTAAAATTTGGAGACCAAAACGTGCAGATCCGAGATGTGGTCTGATCAACGTACTTTATAAGGTACATACTGTTTTTGGGGTCTTGTATGGGAAATTTCTGGCTTTAAATTCCAAAATTCTGTTTGCTTTGATACTTCCCTTTAGGCTTTTTGTATATATAAAGTCATTACTAATAACCGCTTCAAGATCTTTCTCTTCAGCCATGTAGTATAGGGATTTACCAAACATTTTCAATTCGTAAAATGGTTCGTATTACCGATGTGGAAACAGTACGGCTTTCCACAATAAATTCACTTGCTATGAGTCTGTCCGCTGAGATAATTTATCATCAGTGTGTATGCGTTCATAAACGTCTTCGGATATGGCTTTCCACCTCTTTTTTTGTATAATTTGCTTTGCTGTTAGTCTTGTCTCTATACCAGAAGTGAATATTACGAGGAGGAAGTGGTCAAGAACCGATCCCAGTGGCTCCCCACTTGCTGCCCCCAGCCAATGAAACTTCTTACCATCTAATGTAACCACTCGTTTTCTTTTCGTTTGTCAGTCATGATCCCATTCGCATTGTTCATTACCAGTGCCATAAGACTCGACTATAATAACAATCTTCTGTGTGGTACCTTATCAAAGGATTTCTGTAAGCCTGGATATACCACATCATAGGGAACTACAGAGTGCCAGTTGTTGTACACGTAATCATCACAATCTAACAATATGATTAGGCAAGATACGTTATTATGATATCCGTGTTGAATTTTATCAAACTCTTGTGTTTTAGTCCGGCTACAATCTTATGCAATATAATAATTTCCATCATTGTTCCTATAGATGAGGTAAGACTTACTGGGCAGTGAGTTAGTTAATGGCTGTTTCATTCATACCTTTCCAAGTAGTGTGACACTTGCGAGCATTTCCTTCGCTGTTCAGGGAAATGAGGAAGAATTATAACGGTCATTCCTCGTGTGGCTGGTCTCCCTACACAAACTATGGGAAGCAAGAGCTTAGTCACATGCCACAGACTCGGGCCTTTGTGGCTGGGACACATGCTGACATCAGAGTTTAGGGACCTCTTTTAAGACAGTTAATCTGTGTTCGGACTTAAATTTTCAAGACATTTTCATACTTCGTAGTTGTTCATTTCTGTAAAAGCTTTGCCTCTGAATATTGTCATATAAATCTGAGAGGTAAGTAACAACCTTCGGTGCTTAAACACAGCTGAGGGATCTATCTAACACTGAATCCATCTCGATGGTATATTCTGTCAGCACTCCTGTGATGTCTAACAACGGTCCAATAGCACCCTTAATGTTTATCTATTTTCTTATGTACTTAAAAATCATCTTGGGATTTCTTTTATTCGGAGCTATTCTCTTTTTCATGTTTGCATTTGCTACATCCTATGTTTCGATTGCAATGCTCTCTTACACAATATTTTCATCATATGACTCATGGAGTAACTGATGATTTTTGTGCGTCTTACGCATAGTTCTTGCCAAGTGGGTGAAGCGCTTCATTAACTTTCCCCTTCGAGCCAATAAGCCTCCACACTATCTGTTAACTCCGTGCATATCGAATATCAGACCAGAGCCTTATGTAATTGTGTAATTTACTCCACTGTTGAAATCAATGTTTTTGACACTGGTCAAAAGATGTTAAATAACAGTTAACTGTTCCTATACGGAAGGCGGGGTATGTGGGTCTCTGGATGCCCAGACAAACCTTTAATTTTTTTTTACTTTGAAGGCTCCAGTCACGGATAGAAGCCCACATCAAGGCCGGGTCTTCAGTGAAATATAGAGAGGTTAATAAAAAGGTAAAAGAATTTCGCAGGAAATAGAAAGTTTTCTTTTAAATTGTGCCAAGTCACAATTATTGGGAAAGACATCAGTCGGTAGAGGGATCCAAAGCTTCGACGCATAGGGAAAGAAATAGTTATCAAAACGACCCACCCTTGAGTTGCCGATGGCCACACGGTAATCATGTGAAGCAACAGCTTGCCGAGTATTGCGTGGTCTAACTAGTGGTGAGGGCACACAAGCAGCCAGCTCTGGGGAGCAAAAATACAAAAGAATACCTATAGAAGAGGGAAAGTGAACCAACACTCCGGCATAGGGCAAGGGGGTCAAATCTGGAAGTTAGTCTGGGAGAGATGATAAGTCAGACCGCCTTCGACTCACCTCTGTCAAATAAGGAGGTAGAGCTAGAAACACCCCAGATGTTTCAGAGAAATATATCTCTCTGACCTTTGGCACCATTGCTGACTTCAGAAAACGTATCGGGCTTTATCTCTTAATCGGTTTCCCTAAACACTGTAATAAAATTAGTAACGAGTTTTTTCATTTGATGACACACGTAAGGAAAGCGGTTCATTAGACTCCAATGAAGAAAAACTTACGTGTACTGAATATTAGGATAACTTATTCATCTGTCTATTTATCTATTCATTATTTTTGCTACTGTAGGCTAGCCAGTGCCGTGAAAACTAACTTTATTCCATTAAGAACTGGTATTTGATGAATGTGATTCATACCAATATAAATTCTAAACTGAAAGAGAAAGATATATTCGAAAATTAGCTCCACACTGACGTGAAATTTTTCCAATGCATTTTCGTCACAATTTTGCACTGTACAGTATACCTACTGAGGTTAACCTGCCTGTACATCTTTCTGAATACGAATGATGCATAAGACTGAACTTATCTTTAATGTTTCAAAAATAAAATACATCACACAATCTTAAGATGGGTGAGAAAATAATCATGAATAACTACTGATTACACAATTACTGCCATGGCTAAAAAGATAATGTGAATGAATATGAATAATCATCAAACAACAGGTAAATTATGAATTAGATTAATGATTAAGAATATTCGAAGACGGCCGTACGCTGGTAAGGGGAACTGCCAGTTGCTTAATTAGTACCAATTTACAATGCCTGTTGGAGGTAATGAGGCCACACCGTCCCAGCACCATTTCTCTTCCCTCATGTGGTAGACTCACGCCTCATTACCTGTGTAAGATCTCACGAAGTGAGTCACTATAAAACAATAACTCCAGAACCAGACGAGACATTGTCCTTAGCAGAAAATATGGATTAATGGAGGAAAAACTGTTCAGCTTATCTTCAGTGATTTTCTGATAACACTGATAAGAGCGAAGGGCACCAAAAATATGTCGCCAGGAGAGAGAGGTGACGAAGCGAGAAGTTGGGTTGAGAGGGTGTTATGAGGCAGCACAGGAGCGAGGCAGGAGGGGGTCCTCTTCATTAAAGGTCATTTTGTTATGCAGTCAAGTCATCCTCCTGTGACACTAGCTCCTTAATTAGGCTAATTATCCACATCAGGACGGTCTTCACTTCCAAATTTTTTTTTCCACTTTATACGGACAGACGGCGCTGACGGTCACATATCTAATAAGTAAATCATATTTGATTTCCCCAGTACCGTCAAACTAAAATATGTTATTCTTAAGAGAAGATTAACTATAAATTGATTGAATAATTGATGCTAAATGAGGGAATACGGCACGACTGAGATTAATTGACTCTCAACTAGTACTTACTTGAGTTATGGAGCTGACGCTAAAGTTGTGGATTAAGTTCATTCCTCTTCAATCACTGGGTTGATCAGATCGAATTCACAGAAAATGGGTAACAGTGTATACCATTGTCCTTGGTGGAATTTTCATCCTATAACATTTGGTCGACGTATTCTCAGTTTTCTACAGAAATAATCCGAGTTTTCTACAGAAATTAATCTGACCAATGATTTTCTAGATGGAATCTTTAAAGGTATTAAACACAACAGTATGGCCCTTGGGCATAAGGGCCCGGCCTTTGGCCCGACCCTTAAGGTTTAGGTCGAAGGGCAGACCATTATCATACCTAAGGGTCGTAACGTCTTGCTCAAGGGTCGTACCGTCGTGCGATTTACGCCATCGTGCTCAAGGGTTATACCGTTGTGCTTAAAGGTCATATACCCTCTTCCTCAAAGGTGGTAATGTCGTTTTCAAAGGCCACACCGTCGTATTCAAGGGTCGCGCCTACGAGGTCAAGGGTCATACCGTCTTGCTCAAAGGTTGTAATGTCGTTTTCTAAGACCATATCGTTGTGCTCAAGGGCCATATCGTCGAACTCAAGAGCCATACCTTTGTGCTCAAGGGCTATACCGGCGTGCTCAAGGGTCATACCGGCGTGCTCAAGGGCCATACCGGCGTGCTCAAGGGTCATACGGTCGTGCTCAAAGGCCATACTGTCTTGCTCAAGGGCCATACGGTCGTGCTCAAGGGCCATACGGTCGTGCTCAAGAGACATACCGTCGTGCTCAAGGGCCATACCGGCGTGCTCAAGGGTCATACGGTCGTGCTCAAGGGTCATACGGTCGTGCTCAAAGGCCATATCGTCATGCTCAAAGGCCATACCGTCGTGCTCAAGGGCCATACGGTCGTGCACAGCATGAAACACCAGAGACCTGTCGTCTTCACCCTCAGCTATCATGTCCAACCTACTTTTCTGGGGCTGGATCAGGTGCAAAATTCTTCCGTTTCTTCTGCAACTGTCTTTCTACGCTGACATCCCAGTGGGTCTGGTAAGCGATATACGCCTCTCCTCAGCACAGGGACTTGTGGTCACCACCTGCCATGTTTTCACTCTGGCTGATCTTGACGTCAGCGCACTCCAAACTCTGGACCGGCTAGCTAGCGCCTGCACTTGGGGTGTTTAACCCTTCCTTGAGACGCCCTTAGATCACAAAACCGTCCACAGTCCTTGGGACCCAGGAGTACGACTGGGAATATAAAATGGCCGGATACTTCAGACATTTTCCTCGACTGGACAAATCCATTGTTGATAACGTAGTGGTCTGTCTGAAAAAAAGTAAAAAGAATGCATGCAGTAACTCTGTTTAGTCTGGCGGTCAGCTTATAGTGTTATTTGCCTGCGGCAGCGAGCAACGCCGAGGACATGGCCTTTAGCTGCCTCCGAGGAAGCTGCCAAACCTAATCCTCTTAGAGCCCCGGCCGGCGGAGTTGACCCAGCAGGCCGAGGGAGGGCTCGGGACACTGGTCCACAGGGATGATGGCCCCCGCTGTAAGGCACATCTCCGGTACCCTTGTGGCCCTTGTGGGCCATGGCAGGGCCCTTGTGGACGACGTCAGACATCCCAGGGCACAACAGTACGACCCGTAGGCACGAGGGTACGATCCTTTTGTTGACGATATGACCCATAAGCACAACGGTACTACGCTTAAGCACGACGGTACGACATTTAAGCACGACGGTACGGCCCCTAGGCAAGACGGTACGGCCCTTGGATATGGCGGCCTGGCCTTTGATCTAAAGAAGGCATGCTAATTGAATAAGTGTGGCTGTAGAAATGCCAGACGCAGTTTCTTTGTGATCAAAGAAGGAAAGAAATTATCAAGACGCCGTAAGGGTCAGGTCAAAGGTCAGGTCACCATACCCTAAGGAGAGAGAGCCGTCGTGCGAAATGGACCGAGTTAATAAGGATAAGTGGTTTATTCCCGGGTGATAAGAACTAAAATATTACTTCACTAATCACAGTCTTCCATGGACGGAGTTTGAAACAATAATTCTGTTTAGTTCAAATATCTCAAAGAAATTAATTCTTTTCTTTCAGAGGAACTCTTTTCAGCCTTGATCCACGTCCAAGTAGCAAAAATGATTATCCAGTCGTCACTATGGTATGTTTCCACTTCAACGAACGCAAGAAGCCAACTTTGTATCATCGCCGTACGTGATGATGGGGGAAGCCAACTTTGTATCATCGCCGTACGTGATGATGGGGGAAATAAGTGGAACAAAAGTCCTCTACCCATAATAAAAACAAGAATTCTTATCAAACTTGATCTTTATAATCCAATTGTTAATCGCCTCTGTCTTAGGATCACTACGAAAGTTGCTGTGCAATCATCTCTGTATGTGAGGCCGCCTGAGAGTGGCAAATGTGATATATATATATATCGCATGGACTGAAACAGGGGATATGGAACGGCTAGGGTAAACCATGGAAAGGTCTGTGAGCCCTGGTTTTAGATAGGGAACTGTGGTTTCGGTGCATTACACATGACAGCTAGAGAATGGCTGTGAGCGGATGTGGCCTTTTTTCGTCTGTTCTTAGCGCTACCTCTTTAACGCGGGAAACGGTAATAAATTATGGAAAAAAAACATACTTTTAAATACTTACAACGAGTCTTTCCCAAAAGGCAGGGCAAACGCGTAGCGCTTACCGCAAGAAGATCAAAGTTTACGAAGAACGAGTCGTGCGAGTTTCGTGTTAATGGTTATATGTGAGATGGAGAGATTTACGTTCGTGGACAGAATTCCGGCCACGCGAGGGCAAAGCAGAAAGAATAAGACAGCTACTTGATCTAAAAGAGTGAAACTTGACAACCGATGAAGTGTTGGCTCAATGCGCAGCCGTCGCTAACCCACCCGATTACCAGGCGGGTAATACCGGCAATATACCTCCCTGGTCGATGGCTGCCTACCGCCTTCTACTTAGAGAGAGAGAGAGAGAGAGAGAGAGAGAGAGAGAGAGAGAGCGCTCATTGTCCTCTCTGTGGTGCCACCTTACGGCCGACTCCCCCCTGCCCCCTTTAAACTAAGGCTACAAGCGTCTTTGATTAGTTCAATTACTCGTAGGATTCACAATCTGATTAGCTTGGGTTTCCGGATCATCCCGGAATAAAATGACCTTCCGGAATATCACGAATTTCTAGAATATCTGGAACGCCGTAGATTTCAGAAACCTAAATTACCTCGGGGTTCCGCAGTGATACAAATTCCAGGAAGCGCCTGAAGGAACACGGCTTTCCAGGGCATTCTAGAATACTTCTGGAAGAACACGAGTTCCCCGAAGACTCTGAGAGTAACGCGGAATTCCAGAACTTTCTGTAAGACTTTATACACAAAAGATACGAATTCCTGGATGATCCGCATGGAACACGGATTTCCAGAACATTCCGCAATATCTTTCGTTTCTTGAATAACATGAGATCTTAAAAAAGGACCTGCAATAATATGGATTTCCCGTCACTGCTGGAGTATCTCTAACTTCTAGAACATTACGAGTTCTACGAAGATCCAGCTGCGGCACGTTTTCCGAAACTTTCCGGAATATCTGACTTCTGGAATATTACCAGTTCTTGCGGGAACTTCCAGCGACACGAATTTCTGAAACTTGCTGAATATCTGTGATTGAATATAATGAGACCCTTGGAGATCCAGAGGTAACGTAGTTTCTGGAACTTGATGGAATATATATTGTGCTTATGGCAGAGCTGACGGTAATCATAATTAAAAAAATATGTAATCATCTGTAACCTACTGCATATCTGATATAGTCGCACGTAATCAGCAATTTTATTATTCTATAACAACGTAATTCTAATGCAATCAGTTCCGTTTACGAAATGGTTGAGCACCCGATTATTTTTGACAATACCTATGATTTGAAATTGCTGGAAACTCAAGGGATTTTACGGTTGAATTGAATTACTTTACAGATTAGCAGACAGAGTCGCTTATAACCCATTGTAAGACATACGTAGAAACACCGACCCTGTACGGCATATCACAGAAAACGACTCTACACTGGTACAGGAACCGTGTACTAGTTCAATGACCGTAAGAGGAAGAGGAAGAAAATCTAAAGAGCAGCGACTTGTGATTATTCTTTGGCACTTCTCGTGAGAGCAGGAGAGGGAGGGTTGAATCAAAACCTTACAAAAAGGCCAAATTGTTGTGTCTTCTGTGTATGTAGGTAACAAAATCTTCTCTGTATCTGAGTGCGAGACTTTTGGAAACCTAACACCAGGACAAAAGTGGATTACTAACACTGGAGCATCGAGCAGAGTAAGAAAGCAGACTTTCCAGTACTGAAGAAACAGTGGCTGAAGTACGTACAGGAATACCATAACAGTGAGCCATGTGATGCCCTTCGCTCCTGGAAGGCGTTATCAGCAGCGGCGGTCACAGCTGCTACCCTTGTGGGCCACTTTGGCTTTGTGAGTATCTGCCTGGCTGTGAGCACTTACCTCATCGTCAGCTGCTGCTGAGAGCTAACACAGTGTTTGTGGGATGGTGTTCCGACCTGATTGCTGCTGCCTAAAGGAGGATAACACATCACATCCTAAAAACGATTCGGTGCAAAGCTGAATCATCTGTAAGTGGTTAGGAGTCTACGTGATGTATTATTCATCAGTGGCACAGAATCTACATAGTGTATAATCTGTCAGTGGCTTCAAGTCTTAATGATGAATTACCTAACAGTGGTACCAAGTCTTGGTGATGTATTGTCTATCATTACGTCCAAGTCTTGATGATGTATAGTCTATGACTGACCTCAAGTCTTGGTGATGTATTACCTTTTAATGGCTTTAAGGCCAAGGAACCTATCATCCATCACTGGCTCCAGGTCTTGATGAGGCATTATCTATCGGAGGTTCCAGGTCTTGTTGCTATGAAACCAAGGCCGCAGTAGTATCCTAGTAATTCCTAAACTGTAAATAATGTAATTGAATCTACAGAGGGAAAAGTTTCCGTTTTCCTCTATTTCGTTGAAAAGTAATCATAAAAATAATCGATCACATCATGGAAGTAATCGCAGTCGTAATCATTTGTATTGTTAGAGCTCTGTAATTGTCACAGCAACTTGAGCCAACGATCAGGAAGGATGGCGTGGATTTTGACCTTACCTTTTAAGGGTTAGGTCAAAGGCCAGGCCATCATACTCCAAGAGTCGTACCGTCGTGCTCACGGGGTCATAAAAACCCCAATTGGAAAAATAGATTACTAGAACATTATGGAACAACAAAAGGAGAACAAAACAGCCTTCTAAAACATTCCAGAGCAACAGTATCCCCTAACAGAGCAAAACAAATATCTAGAACATTCTAGAACAGGAATGGCAAAGACCCGACGGGGCAAAGAATGAGAGATTTCCAGAACATTCTGGAAGAACCGAGTTAATCTTCACCAGGCGGGAAGACGCTGAGGGCGAGCACGGCATCACGATCCTCACGCTACACTGAGCCGGGCCTGAATTACGATCATCAGTGTAATGCACAAGCTTATCTTGAGCTACAGTGCCTCTGTTGGTGGCCAGGCACGGGGAGCAGTTAGGCCCCTGGTGCAACCCAGTCAAGAGCCGACACTAACGGAATATTTGGACGGCCTTTGCGCCCGACAGGACCCTTGCGCACGGCAGGACGACCTTTGAGGACGACAAGACGACCCTTGAGCGCGTTGGTACAGATCCTCAAGCATGACGGTACGACACTTGAGCACGACGGTACAGATCCTTATGTATGACTCTACGGCTCCTGAAGCACAACGGTACAACCGATGTATGTGACGGCCTGGCCTTTAAAGTCCAAGGCCAGGCCATCAAAATCGTAAGGCTCGCACCGTCGTGACTAAGGCTTGCTCCGTCGTGTCTAAGGCTCGTATCGTCGTGTCTAAGGTTCGTGCTGTCGTTCTAAGGCTCGTATCGTCTTGTCTATGGATTCCACCATTGTGTTTAAGGGGTTCAACATAGTGATAACAAGCTGGGAAGGTGCTGTATATAATCACCTATTTCTACTGTATGGGAAGGGATATCTAGGTGTACACTTGCCGGACCCCATCTCTTGAAATTTCTCAATCACACAACTCTTTATCTTGTGTGTGCTGTCCACATTTCAGGTTGTCTCATTCATCTACGACCCTTACACTATAGAAATACTTCCTCTTTATTTTGTCTAGGAAGTTTTTGGCCTCCTTTCATGTTATGGTCCCTAGTTGTTTTTCCATGCATTTCTCAAAGAACTGTTCACTGCCTACGTCATCAATTTAGTTTAGAAATTTACAGGTTGTGTTCAGGTCACCCCTTACACTTGTATCTTCTATGGCTGACATATAAAAGGTCATTAGCCTTTATTTGTAACTCAGCTCTCTTTATTCTGATAAATTCTGGTACCATCTTTGTTGACCTCCTCTGGATCTTCTCTATTAGTTCTCTGTGCATGGTAGATGCGGTGACCAAGCATGAGAAGCATTTTCTAGTCTAGTCCCAAAGCAGAATGTGCACGTACTGACTATTTCCGTATAAATATACTGCAATGAAATTCTAACGCTTTCCAGCTGACAGTTTGTCTCTCATTATTCTCCTTGGGAGGGATTATGACAGCTGGTTAGGGACGATGTCGGCTCCCAAGTCCCTCTCATATTACAGATTTCTGAGACTTATTTCTGTTAAATAATATTCATATTGAGGTCTTCTTTCACTCTGTCCCATCCTCATTACTATAAAGTTATTCGGGTTGATACATCAACCATGTATCAGACCAACTTTGCTGTTGATCTAGGTCACCTTGTAAGCTAATACAATCCTCTTTGCTTTCAATTTCCCTCATGACCTTGGCATCATCGGCAAATATGTTCAGGTACGATTACAATGCGCGTGCGCGCGTGCTTGTGTGTGTGTGTGTGTGTGTGAAAGAGTCATTTTCCTGCACTCCCCAAATCTTCACCACCATCTCTATCTCTCTCTTTTCACACTATTCCTGGTTCCTTATCAGGATTATCTCCTGAAATTCATTCTTTTCCTCCCTTTGAGATCATCCTTCTGACTCCCTCCTCTGCATCATCCTGGACCCATCTCGTGTCCACCCTGAGCACTGAGCCACCACACACCGGAGCCGACCGTGTGGAGGAACATTTTTCAACCCTGCGGACGTTTTCAATCCCTTGGGTAAATATAATCCACAGCCAAGCCCCTGCTGAGCCCGTCACCCGAGACATAAAGACCTCCTGGAGTCAAGCGGCAATTACTGAAACTGTTCCTACAGGATAAGAAGGACTTGGCCCAACACTTACCTTGTCACATACGTTATCCTACCGTCCATATACGCGGATAAGGACCCATTCCGTGCCGTATTTATATCTACGTACCGAATGCATTGGGGACCTCAGCTCATCCCCAGAACTCGCCTCACACTCACCAATAGTTGTATAACACTATGCACTCAAATTTATCGAGAGCCTTTAATGCCTTGCTCACACCACGTCATGCGAGATGGTTAATAAAGAGATTAAGCTAAACTACAAGCAAGGAGGAAGGACCATCCTGCCCAGCGCGCTGGAGGGCTGGAATGGGTGACTGAAGTGGTAGAATTATTGGTGAAGTGTAAAACCTGATATGACTGTGAGGATGTCATGGTAGCGACTGCCAGGGTCAGGGTCGTGTGATGACTGTATACAAAGCTACTGGGATGGTGGATGGCTATATCCAGATCATGCACAAAGTGTCGGTTCCTGGCAGTGTTGAAAACCTCTAGTCTCCCTGGAGTGAGTAATCACGCAAGAAATTTGTGTACTCTACGATGTAACGAAAGGTAGACTGAATGTGTGGGTGAGGTGGAGAACATGGGTGAAGTGGGGAACATGGGTCGAGGAACAACTTACAGGCGAAGTAGATGCCGGCGGCGGCGCCCAGCGAGACGAAGAGGACGGCCAGCACGAGGCAGACGCACCAGCGGCGCGAGCAGCCGTGGCCGCGGCTGAAGAGGTCAGAGTCGGTCATGCTGCTGGACCTGACGCAGGGCACACCCACGCCCACCGTCTTCTGCAGGAGGCAACAAAGACACATGGTTAGCAAAATGCCAGTGACAATATACATTCTACATACTAACGTTAATTCTTCAAGAATACTAGACATTTGAGACGCCAGCAGATTCTTGATATACATCCCGTCCAGCATGTGACGTACGCTGAAATGCGTACAGGACCTCAGGTAACCAAGCCGTTGTGGTCATCGGGCTACACAGATACGCCACACATCGTCCAAGTATTGATACTGACAGAGCCAGCTGATGTGGTCGGGTAGAGTGCGGTGTGCGATTACATTGCCTTCCTTGTCCTTACGTCTACGGGTAGCAGAGTGGAGGGATTAATCCCAGCCTGGCCATCACAGTCTCTAGCAGTATGGTGGAGGGTGGCGAGGAAGTAATCCCAAGCTGAGACACCACACTCCCTCTCGCCTACTACGAATGGAGGTGAAGGAATCTTAATAATCATCCCCCCATCCAAGCCACCACTTCCCATCCCTTCTACATAAGCCAGGAGATAATAAAATCTTACAGGATCAACGGAGGCGAAAGTCTGCCTTCTTCATTTCTAGAAAGTCGTCCCTCGGGACCCCTGGCTCGGCTTGAAGTCTACAGAGGCGTATCACAGCCTTAGGCTACACTGTGCGTGTTGGGGAAGGGTCAGCTAAATGGACAGCTATACTGTGAATGTCAAGGAAGGAAAAGCTAACTGGCCACCTACATTGTGAATGTCAGGTAAGGAAAAGCTAAAGGGACAGCTATACTGTGAATGTCTGGCATGCTTAAGCTACAAGGGCGGCGGCTTCAGGTACAGCAATACTGCATTTCAGGGCCAAGAAAAGTTAAAGGACAGCTTAACTGCGAATGTCAGGGATGTGGTAGTCTATAGGGATAGCTATACTTTACCTGTCAGGGAAGGGAAGCTAAAGGGCAAAGTAGCTCTGCAGTGCTGGTGGACACCATCACGAGCTAAGCAGAAGCGACTTGACAAGGTCCCCTCGAAGAGCACGATGGTAGGACCCTTGAGCCTTGAGCAAGAACTTACAACCAGTGACCACGATGCCTGACCTTAGACCAGACAATGAAGCCCCAGATCGAAGGTCACGCCATCATACCAATGGATTGTACTGTCGTGCTCCAGGATCGCAATGTCTCGTAATGTCGTGTTCAAAGATCGGACCTTCATGCTTAAGGGAATGATGAAAACGGTGACGCTATTCTTCAGAGACCCCTGGTTTCCATGCAGAGAAAATGGGAGATTGTTTGAAGGCACTAGCCTTGGCTTTCTGTGGTCGGTCAGTCGATGTATACCTCAATCCCAAGGGTCGTGGGTTCGACTCTAGGACGCGACAGACACGCAGGGGGAAGGGGACAGGGAGGTGCAGGACTCCACACGATGGACTCTTAGGAAGGAGGGTTTAGGACACACAGGACACGGAGGACGATTCATCGTACAAGACCAAGGGGGTTATATTCCAGCAGAGTACAAGGCCAGGTAGGGGTACAGACCTTGGGGTACAAGGCCAGGGGTTACAAGGGGAAGTCTCAACTCTCGCAGGATAGTTATTTCACATTGTGATACACGAGAAACTTGATATTTCTGTTGACTAATATATTAAGTTGTCAGGATGATCTCTCTCTCACCCACTTCCCATCCTAACCCCAGAGTGCCCCATAACATCTCTCATGCCCCCAGCGCAACACTTCCCAAGGTCCCCGGGAGCCTGCGCCCTGGGCCAGGTGGCGAGAGGCAGCGGCGGGAGTCATTAAGCCGGTACACATGACCAGTGTAGCTGGCCTCTCGTCCTGCCGCCCCAGCAGAGCACGGATCAACCACTATCTCCGTACTGGTCAGGGTCTGCGGAGCGGATATGATGGTTGTGGGGCGGGTGTGGGGGATGTGGGACGGGTGCAGAAGCCACGGGTAGGGTGATGGGGCTATGGGACAGGAAAGGGGGACTGCGAAGAGGGTGAAGAGGTTGCAGGAAAGATGAAGGGGTTGTGGGAAGGGTGAAGGAGCTATGGGGCAGGTGAGGCAGCTAATGTTAGGGTGGGATGGCTGATGGAGGTTATGTAGGGTGGAGGGGGTTATGGGAGGTGCAGGGGTAGGATTATTGCCTTATTATTATATCCTGTTATCCATCTGTACATATGGCCGGGGAGCGTTACACTTGCGGGGCCCCATTCTCTATTCCTGTGCCTTAATGATCCACGCTGCTTAGTTTCCCAACGGTACTTCCATTCACTGCCTCCTAACATAGCTTGCTTCTCTCATCTACAACAATGATGCTGAAGAACTGCTTCCTCTCGTCCCTCCGTACACTTTTCTTGCCTATCTTCCATCTATTGTTTCTTGCTCTGGATTCTTCTGATTTCAAAGAACGAATTAGTATTAACGTCGTCTGGCTCCATAAGAATTCATATGCAATTACCGTTTCCTCCCTTCATCCTTTCCTTCTCGTGGGAAGGCAGACATTGAGCTTTCCTCCTCTTCCCGTAACTCATTCTATTTCATTCTTGTGTATTTCCAATTGCGTACTTTTAGACCCTTCCCGCCAGTTATCTTCGACTCTTCTGGTGTTCTTACGTCGGGTCCATCTTCCTAAACGTCTCACTTTATATGTACTTGAAGGCAATATCTGACGTTAGTCAAAATGTACTTTGCCTCCAACACGATCCTTCTCACATGACGTATTAGTAACAGGCTCGGTGCCTTGTCAACTCCCAGGTCCCTCCTCGTCCGACTCCTGCAGTTTGTTTCCTCCGATATGGTACTCAGTGTCTGGTCTGTTTAAATTCCTTCCCCTATTCATGACTTGGTACACTCCCGAGTTTAATTTCATTAGCCATTTGATCGACCATTGCTGCAACTTGTCTGGGTGTTTCTGCAGCATTCAAACAGTCTAACATCTTGCAATTCTTTCATTATTTTGGCATCAGCAAAAATTCAGTATATCTTATATATATATATATATATATATATATATATATATATATATATATATATATATATCCATCATGTTTCAGCCTGGCACGGGTCATTGTCATACAGACGGCGCGTCCCATGTATTCCAGTATCATTTCGCCGCGTTTGGAAAATCATTTACAGAGATCAGAAATAAGAGTGGCGTCAGCGCTAAACCCTGACGGACCCCACAAATCAACCTCGCCCGACGTGAGACGGTTCCCCGTACATGTGTTCTGTATTCCGTCGTAGTTAGGTCCTTCCCTGTGGGGACAGTCAGGGGTCTGTGGGTCGGGAAAGGGCGCTGTACGGTGAGTGACGGGAATACATGGTGGTTGACTTAGGGCATGGGGCGGGTGACTTAAGGTGTGGGTCAGAGGACTTAAGGTGTGGGTGTGGGTGACTTTGGGTGTGGAGGAGGCTGTCTTGTGGCGTGGGGGCGGATGAGGAAGGTAAGGAGGATGAGGCACGGGTGGGAGAACCCAGCAACAGCTGGAGGGACGGCCCCTAACGTCGACTTCTGCGGGTGAAGATAACCGCAGCTCAACTTTAACGTGACTGTGGCTTACCACCGACTTCCCCCCGACCCTCAACACCCTCGCTTCCCTCCCTCCCTCCCTCCCTCACTCCCTGCCTGCCTTCTTCTTGCTCACTGTTTATTTTCCAAATAACATTTTCCCGACTCGGCCCTGTAAGAATTTTGGTTAATTAATCTTTAATTAATTCAGAAAGGTCTCTTTGGTCCCGTAAGAGACGCCAGAGGAGGGTCCAGCCGAGGTATGTGTGGAGAGCCTGTGTCGACAGATGTTTTGCCCTGATAAGCCTGGAACATGGGAAATGAGAGGGCGCAACAGCTGCCACAAGTCGCGCACCCGCTACGAGTTGCAATTACCACGCAACGCCCAGGTAGATAGTGCCAGTACTCCACACACACACGAAGCATGCCCGCCCTCGTACTGTACCAGCTGGTAATTACACATACACACACTCGAGATGGGACCCTCACGAGCGAAGAACTCCCTCCCCGTACTGCACAAATAGGGTATCACGCACACACACACACCCGGTTAACTTTCCTACGTAAATCAGTTTAGGTGTTTAGAGCTTACTTTATGTGAGTAGCAACACCTTGAGCATGACGGTACAATCCTTGCGTAGGACGGTACGATCCTTGTGCAAGAAGGTACGATCCTTGCGTAGGACGGTACGATTCTTGTGTACGACGATACTATCCCTGTGTAGGACGGTACGATCCTAGAGTAGGACGGCTCTATCCTTGTGCAAGACGGTACGATCCTTGTGCTGGACGGTACGACTCTTGTGTAGGACGGTACGATCATTTAGCACGATGTTACGACCCTTAGGTATAATGGTCAATGCCATCACACCCAAGGGTCGTACCGTCGTGCTCAAGGGTCGTAGAGCCTTTATCAAGGATCGTACCGTCGTGGTTCAAGGGCTTGCTATCTCGGTCGTCTGTGTTCAGACTACATCAGATGTACCTGGCGCTACATCTGATTACCATGTACTACTTCTGCCAACTGCACTTAATTCTACGCGTTGCAAATCACACGGGGCTGCGCTACAATCAGTAGCAAGTGAATGATGGAGTCCTTTGCAGAGAGATGTTCCCAACGAGACCGTACCTCTTTCCGTCCGTTGAGAATGATACCCCTTTGCCGAGGGAGATTTTCTCACTCGCTGCGTAATCACTTGCGGGAAGAGTCCGGCAACACCTACACTGCCACATATCAGTCGGCCAAGCCTTCTTATTTCTGAATTCACGACGTCTGGCACAGCGGTTCAATTTGTCTCCTGGAACGTTAGTCATACTCACTCTTCCAGAGTCTTGGATTGTACCTTCTCATACATACGTTCCCCTGTGGTGATAGCCGGAGACTCTGGCTCTTGCTCTGGCCAATGACGTGGTTTTACACCGTTCCGTTCATCCAAGAAAACGTATGAAAATGAACGCAAACTTCATCAGTCAGTGCCACATTGTACAACACTTTCATATTACGTTTTTCGGACCGTCTCTGTCTGTCTTCGTGTTACATGACCATCAAACTAATTTCCTCGTCACGTTAATTAAACGTCATTCACCTTTACGGCAAATATCAAATGAAAAATTTGGTTATCACATTATTTGGACCTTTCCCACACTTCGTTATTTTTAGCGAATGCTATCACTACTTTTCCTGCATGTTAATGTTATCAATTGATATCTAATCAATCGTTTACCTTTCCCGTTCTTAATGATGTCGTAATTATCTTTTGTGACTTCTGTTTCCGCATTAATTGCCACGTCGGAAATTCTGGAAAATCTGGACATGGCAGGCTATCAGTGGATAGCGGAGGCATATAGTGGAGACTGATAGCGGAGACTGTTAGCGGAGGCATATAGTGGAGACTGATAGTGGAGGCATATAGTGGAGACTGGTAGTGGAGGCATATAGTGGAGACTGTTAGCGGAGGCATATAGTGGAGACTGATAGTGGAGGCATATAGTGGAGACTGGTAGTGGAGGCATATAG
>JAYMFT010373888.1:0-21289 GCA_038088735.1 Panulirus argus
TTAACGCTACCTCGCTAACGGGGGAAAAGGCGAATATGTATGAAAAAAAAAAAAAAAAATATATACATATATAAGCTTGCCTTAACACCCCTAAATCACCTCCACCTCTCCAACAAACTCTACGTTCACGTCCATCACCCGAGATCTTCACCTCCCTATCTCCCTCACATCCTCTCCCGCTCCCCCTCGTGTCAGGTGGAGCCCCGGGCTGAGGAAGTCACGTGCGCTGAGGAATATAAATGTCTTTTTTGTTCCCCGAATCCCCCACGGCGGGGTAGGAACGGTTGGCGGTGGCCATATTGCACCGTCCGTCCTGCCCAGGAAGCCCGCGATTTGTTAAGGGTACGATGTTCTCTGGCTGTGATACGGTAACTTACGTACTTACGTGATTTAACATCCCCATTCATTTCACGTTACTCGTTAACATAAAATATCATACCAAAAAATTTTAAATCATTTTAGAAATGTCAAAAAATAATAAGAAACTATTTTTTTTTCTGAAGGAAGCGAACATAGGAGTTTCACAGAAATCTATCGGCAAAAATAATGTACCGTGACAATTTTTAAGTAAATATCTTTTAACGAAATTCTTGAAGAGAAATACTGTTTTAACTGCAATACAAAAAAAAAAAAATATTTTGCGATTCCAGACATCCCTAGGAAACTCCACTGCGGGAAAAATAACTTCAAATATCTTTTACTAAACACCTTTAGAAGACTTCCTCGAAAGAAAATGGACATAAACAGATCTTGAGGTGGTGGGTATTACACACATCTGCAGTGACGGAGCGAGAGATGTCATGACTCAATGGAAATTGTATCAAGAAGTACAAGAATGTTTCGAGATCTTGAAAATGCGTCGTCAAGATTCACCGAGTCTTGATAAACTATAAATTCATTTGGTGTCAAGCGAATTTAAGATATGTAAGATATAGGCCTATTTGTAGATGAATACTCGGGGTTACATATAAAAATTTATATAGAAATAAGAAAATATTTGTAAAGTTTTTATGAAAAGTACGACTGCAGATCACATAGTATCTATTTCTGCTGAGAAACAAACAAAAAAAATATCATTCAATCTTTTATGTTCTGCCAGTCATATCAAACGACACAAAAATCTAAGAATGAAAATAAAATCTACCAGGAAATGCATTGATGATAATAAAGAATCAAAATGACGGCCTCCACGCGATCTTTCGAGAGAGAGAAAAAAAAAATAAGCAATGTACTTCTGAAATTTGACAGAAAAAAATTAGAGAAAACGGGTGTCGACCATTCTAATAATGATGATTACACGCTGGTCTGAAGGCTGGTCTCTTGTCTGGGGGTCTGTTGTGGTAGCATGTTTGGTAATTGACCGTTGGAAGCGGGTCTTCATGAGTCATATCTCCGTATCGCTGATATACTTAAGAAGATAAATACTTAATCTTATGTACATGCCCTAATTGTGGTGTGTGTGTGTGTGTGTCTGTGTGGTTCACAAAAGTCGTCGAAAACTCTGAAGCTTATGCATTTAACAGTATAAAGATTCAGGGTTTAAAAATCCGAAACCTGGAGATTCACGGTTCGCAGATTCAAAGCCAGCTGTATCGGCACTAAATGATTCAGCATTTATATAAGTAAGTTCATGAATTTGTGATTTCAAACTCTGGAGTCAAACAGTTTCGGAGACCAGAAGCCCGAAGTCCAAACACTGACTCCAAAGACTCAAAATCCAAAGGTTTAGTTCAAAATCGAGTACGGTTAAAGATTCCTTACATTAACAATCTGAAGCTTCAGAGTTCAAAGGTTGAGAGTCTCTAAAGATGCCACAGATGTGAAACGTCACTGTGGGTAAATATTTAAGTGATCAACACTTTGAACATCACGGTACGACCCTTGGCCACGACGGTACGACCCTTGAGCACAACGATAAGACCCTTCAGCACGACGGTACGATCCTTCAGCACGACGGTACGACCCTTGTGCACGACGTGTAACTATCGTCGTGCTGAAGGGTCGTACCGTCGTGACCTACGGGTTAACCAGGATCTTTCAATGGCCGGATAATGAAGAGATTAACCCATTCAGGATTAAGATAATCTAATTAGCATACTGAGTAAATCTGAGGTCAGAAGTAAAGTAAATACTCCATTATTAATGTGTGGACACGGAGAACGTCTCGAGTATGTTGAGGGCCGCGAGTAAGATGAACACATTCAAAGATGGACGTAGAAATAGCGACGAAACATTTTAAGGTAGACGTAGGAAATGTGAACAGAGGAATGAAAATGAACATTTTAGGGGTGAACTTACATAGCTGTGACGGATGAACATTTTAAAGGTGAAAATAAGATATGTGAGGAGGATGAACATGAAGATGTGAATTTCAAAATCGTTAAATGAACTGTGAGAGAATCTATTCTATACGATATAAAAATAACAGTCATAGAGAATGCTTAAGATCTTTTGCTCTTAGTCGCTAACTAGTTATGAACAGCCAGCGAAACACACACTGCAAAATTCTGTGAAATGTTGAACAAAAGACCCTTTGAGACACATGGAAACACCCATCACAGTAGCGTCTCTCTCTCTTTCTAGTGATTTCTCGTTCCTGCTCAGCAACCCCCGCTCCTCGCCAGCTCCTGTTCCGGGTGAGTCGAGACAAAAATAGGTTTCACATCCTGGCTAATGACTTCTCTCCCCCCAGCCCTTCACTCCTCTGAGTCACAGCGCCCTTGTCTCTCACTTCCCTCCACTGCCCCAACGTCACTCCAACACTCTTCTTCCCTTCATCGTCAGGAGCAGATGTTTCCAATCACCATACCGGTACGTCTACATGAGCATTTCCCCCCCCCCCCCACCTCCCTCTTCTTTTAAAACTTGCCTCTTTCTCCTCTGACCATTGACACACATTTAACTAAATAAGTTTATCCTCATTGTACACACAGACTAATTTCTATTCATCTCAGGGATGCACAGAACTATAAGCGTAAATCCTGTGTGTCGTTATTTACTATATATAAATTTTAGGAAGTTATTGCTTGCGGTTAAGACTGACAGTTGTATCTTGGTCTGTGTCTAAAGCCCGGTCCTTTGTCTTAATGACCGATTGATAACTAAAGCTTAACAGTTCCTATGTATGATCGTTAGATTTGTCAGCGATAGACTTCTGGTTAATCGTTAACCCGTGCATGGCCCTGCCATACACTGTCGTACCATACTCAGCCGTACTACACATGGTCGTACCACACGTAACCTCACTACACGTGGTCGTCCTACACAGAATGAACTCACGGAGCAAGACGCACTTAGCGCCAGTAAACACGACCATCTGTTCGTGCGTGCACGTGTCCTGATCCACTTAATCTCTGTATACATAAACAAACTTGAGTGCCGCCTCATACACACACTTGTGTATTGCTGCTTCCTAGCATCCTTACGATGGGAGTGCTACACTCACGTATCCTACTCATTCGAAGCAAGGAGGTAGAATAGAAATCCTATGATTCATGATCGTAAAGAATCATATGATTGTTTTATGTAAATATGTATAGGAATATTTACCAAAGAATTAACTTGCCGATACGTCCGCAGTCTTATAATGTGTTGCAAATTCATACAACGAACTTTAACTAAATTGGTCACTAACCTGCTAGATTCTTAACCAGCAGGGCGGTACGCCCGCCATCTGAACATCTCTCTCTTACCAATTCATTCTAACTTTGCCCTTTACTATCCTGACTCATGTTCATTACATCTTTATTTAATCTTAAAAAAATCTTTACATAAACTGTTTTATAACATTATGAAGTGTGTTGCCATCTGGCTGAGCTCATCACTTGGGATTATTTTTTTTTCTAATCAAATAGTTCCGACAACCAGATGGATTTTCAAATCCAGACATCTTCCAGTGGTGAAATGAGCTTTATTCCTTGATCATTTGTATTTTCTGAATATACCAAACGGACTTCTTGCTTCTTGAGCCACAGAGACCTACTAGGCCTGAAAGCAACTATCACAGTGTGAGGGACGAGCGCTTTAAACAGAGCGTGGAAGGTAACACCGGGCCTCTCTGACGTCGGGGGAAATCGAGACCTGGGTTCGAGCGAGAGGGTCAGGTTTAAACGGATTGCGGGGAACCACATCTCTCCCCTAATGGGTAATGATGTAATTCACATGTTAATTTCTCAACTGTTAAATTGCCAAGAATAAAGAATGATGAGGCTTAGAACGGAATATTATCTTTTGTGAAAAGTAATAAATGTCAACGATAAGACTCCCCCGCGGGCCTTCGCTTCACTTAATATGCAAATGTGACTTGATATACCATGAACTTTCTAAGCAGCTTTATTCAGGAAACAACTCTATGCACTGACACTTAGCAAGATTTCACGAAAAGTGAATACCTGGTGCAATTCACCACTATTACAAAGGATGTCTAAAAAAAAAAAAAAATACCAGAGACCAGATGGTTGGAGAGTTTGAAAGAGGAGGAGGAGGAGAACGCCTCCAAAGAGAACAGTTCTAGGAGAACAACGGGATCGGCCTCACTTCGTGAAGAGATAGAGAGATAAGGAGGTCCACCTCTCGTGTGTGTGTGCTTAACCACACTCAGTGTTCGACGGTTTACCAGACCCATAAATACGGTGTGGGAATGTTATGTTACGTCCGACGTAGCTCTTTCTTGAAGTACCCGTAACAAACAGCGTCACGGAGGAATCAACGCGTGACGCTTTGACGGTTGGTGGATGGCGGAGTTACCTGTTGAAGTTGTGGTCTTAAACGTGTTGTGAGGAATTGGAAAAGAAAGAAATTGTAGTCAATGTAAGAAGAGTTCTTTATAGTGGATGGTTTAAAGGGGTCAGGTCATAGGACGAGCCAACACACACAGGAGGGTCGTAGCGTCGTGCTGAGGGGTCATACATTCGCGCACAAGAGTCGTATCGTAGTGCACAAGGGTTTAAATGTTTCTTCCTATAGCCAAGTAATTTGTTTTCTATGGAAATATGTATTGTAACTTCTCGCACCTTGTCCATAAAAAATTTTAACCGAGGTGTAACACAGAATCTAGTATTACGATTTCCACGAATTCTCCCCACGGCGATAAATTCTCACTTGACGTACATTACGAGGAAAGATCTACAGCAAAGACCTTTGTCGTAATAATTAAGAAAAAAAATGACAAAAGCTAAAGGGTCGGGTGGTCCATTCTCTATGGTGTATAAACTGTTTCAACAGTGCTGAAATCGAGAGATAGAAGGAACAAGTGAGGAAGATATGTTGGTGTGTAGGGAGGTGACTGACTGAATACGGCTGCAGGAAGACACAGCCCTGAGGGTCACCACTGTTCACAGCGAAGCTTCGAGATTTCTATCCACTGACAAAGATAATCCATTCTTGTTTTCCTTCACCATAAACATATAACAACACTACACTAGGTTGCTTTAGGATAACATCCTACAATTAAGTTGTTTAGGATAATAAACCTATACAAGGGTAGTTCGAGATAACAGGCTTACACAAGCTTATTTTAGGATAAGCTAACCTAAACTACGTTGTTTACAGATAACAAGTCTACTCTAGGTTGATTTACGATAAATCTATGAAGGTATTGTAAATTCATTCCTGTGCTACTTACACTTTACCAGATACGTTAGGATACACCAGATGCAATATTTAGCATGGCAGGTACTGGCTTACTTGACCGGTAGGAGATACTGGAGCACTTGACTATCTGACCTGCAGGAAACACTGTTCATACTCAATCCTTTTTTTCTTTTCAAATGGCTTTATAAATCGCTACTTAATGACGAGTCATTTCACTAAATTAACTTAAACAATCCCTTTGTATTTTGTGATGAATATGGTTTCTAATGATAAGGTTCTCTGTACTGACATGTAACTTTGTGTACATTAGGATAGTAATCACACACAGACACACGCACACACCATTAGAGGGCGCTGAGCTCGCCTGTCAACACCGCCATTAATGGTCGTCAAGCACCAAGCTAATGCTTTGGAACGTCATCCTTCTTGGCTTGCAGCCTTACGCCCTTTAACCCTTTACCGGGGAAAAAAAAATTAAAGTAAACGAGAGTAAATAAAGAGATAGATTCCTCAATTGTGACGTTAGTGTGGAGAGATGAAGGAACAGAGATAAAGATAAAAGGAGAATTAGCGTTGGTGATAACTAGAGTCAGCAAAGTCAGGCGTGAGTAATTCAATTCCCAGAGACGACGATGACGACACAAGAGTTTACTCACGACGAGTCATGCATGGGTCCAGGGGTGGTGGTGGTGGACAAGGTGAGTCAGGGAAAGTAGGTGGGTACCAGAAAAAGGTGGATGACACGTGGCGTAGAGCCGTAGAGAGAGATCACGTGTGGATTGATGCAGGTGCCAGGAATTGATGTATTAAGCAAAAGTCAGTAGTGGTGTCTGAGGCAGACATCACCAATGACTTCTCAGGCAGACGTCAGCAATGATGGCAAAAGCAGACGTCAGTACAAGATACTGATGATTAGGAAAGATAAGAGAAGGGAGAGTTTCAGAGCTTGAAGGGTATATGGAGATACCCAAAGTGAAATTGTAACCTTATGTGTACAAAGTCATCTACAAAAGTCCACAGACACAACTACCGCCTTATTTCTATACTGTATCCCCAGGTTAAATGAAATCAAACATAAAATCCATTAAATCCCGTGAGATTTACATCCATTACAACATTCATATCCCACAATCAGCATAAATTCACAGAAAATCACAATTTTGAAGCATCGTATAAAAATATTGGCAAAATCCCTTCAACGCAACCATAAAATCCCTCCTCACATCTACAGACGTCAAAATCTCTTAAACATAGTTCACCACAAAATCCCTTCTCTCTGTATCATAAATCCACTATGAAATCCCTACAGTAAAGCCACGTTCCACTACAGAATCCCTTCCTTCTGTAATACAAATGCACTGTAAAACCCGAATTCTGAGCCACATTTCCATAACAAAATCCTTTCTGGTCACGACGAAAAACCTAACCTGCAACACTCCACACATCTCTATGAAGGAAAAAAAAAATACAAATCTGGGTCAGAGGATTATCATCAAAGATGAGATGTTCAGGTAATATTACAAGCGGTGTACCCTCACCACGTGGTCATCAGACCAGCCGCAAGAGACCGAGACCTGAGATTTCTTCGTCTGGTCTCTGGTGGTGTGCTATATGGTAATGTTTTGGGTCCTCTTTCGTTTAAGCATTCATCATTTCTCTGAATATTAGTCTTCCTTCTTCAGTTATACATTTATAGTTACGTATTTCTTTCTCTCTTTCTTTCTCTTTCATTTATTGCCTTTCGCTTTACACTTTTCATTCCATTATCTCATATTTCTTCTTTCCTTCCTTTTTGTTGCATTTTTTTATATCTTCTCTGATTCGTTTATAACCTCCGTTCGTCTTGTACTTCAGTCTGTTTTCTGATTCGGTTGCAATACTAAACTAAATCACTTTATCTTTTATGTATACATTCATACATTTGCTCCGTCTGACTTTGCAAATTTCGTCCTCTGATTTCCGTCCAAACTGATGAAGAGAATCTTACTAACAACTTCTCAGACAAAGATAAGGGGCGGAATATATTTCATGTAAACAGCGGGAACGAGGAAATGTTCCTTACATTCTAATGTCTTGATCTAGAGACACGTTTTCCCACTTCATTTGCATATTTTCTCATAAGGGGCATTGTAGTAGGACGGACTGTGACCCATCCATTGTCTGGGCTTAGAAGATGTTCGTGATAGATCCCTCTGGCTTGAGGCTTCACTCGGCTAGGAACCCAAGTACGCAGCGTCGAACCTTTACTGTGGCTTATGTGTTTTCTGTTCTTTATCACAAACCGTTTTCAGATTTTTTCTTAATTAGTTATCTACTCATTGCTGACATATGTGATATTCAAACTGCAGGAGGATAATGAAGGATAAAAAAGTAAGCTTAACCTCGTAATGTAAGCCTTAACTTAGAGATAATTTGCTGTTTGATCCGGGTATCAATTTCAGTCCGTGTTTCTATACCACAAATTTCTGCAAAAAGATTTACACCTTTTTATGCCGTTAAAATGGAAAGTACCTTAAATAAATCAACTGTCGAGACTCCCAGTTAGCCAGTTCTGCAATTACCGTAAAGAAACAACTCTTATACCATCCCCCGCCACAAAATCTTATTAAATATATTTCAATAATTCAGGAGAGAGAAAAGGGGGAGGGGGAAGTGCAGAGGCCTAAGGAGTGTAATCCATCTCCCGGTAATGTCTGGAGGCGAGATAACGCCACGGGATACAGCAGGGAGAACGTCCTGCTGAAGTGAACTCCTACCGCGAGTCAGCAGGAGGGATGACTGATGCCTTGACTTGGGTACCGGATGGATGGCATCACACCACAGGCGATGGGATGGGTGCAGAACCAAGCCTCCTCAGTAGAGTCTATAGTCGATTAAATACTAATCAATCACCCGAAGGTCATACAAGTAATAGAAGTGGCAAAGAATAAGATACTGGTATTTTGTACTAGTTACCGATATTTTTTTTTTCTTTTCCTATAGTTACCGATATTTTATTCAGGGGGAAACGATGCTAAAAATTTCAGAACGCCTAAGAGACGATTACCGCGAGTCTTGGCTTCAGCGGCGTACCAAAGGCTGCAGTAGTCTAACCTTCAGTTCTGTGGGTTACCCATCAACTGGATTGAGATTTGGCTTCTTGGTTTTAAAATAATGGTTGTCTAGATATACATTTACAGAGTTCCACTGACAACGCAATTGGGGCTATAGGCTTTACAGAGTTCCACTGACAACGCAATTGGGGCTATAGGCTTTGGAGAGGACTGGAGGAGGGGGTCTCTGGGGCTGAAGGAGATGGACGTGAGAGCGATATGAAGGGTGTCATAAGAAATGGGGTTGGGCGAGGCGTCAGGAACGGGTAGTGATGGATGCAATAAAAACATCGGTTAATAATGTTTGAAACACTGTGGTAAGAATATCGAAAAATGAAATAATACATAAACTACAGACTCAACATCCTAACCTAACCAAGCCGTCTAATTCCACCTCCGGACAGACGCGCTCGTCTGTTACTTACACAGTAGAAATAACGGAGCCAGTTCGTCTAGTAGGCAGAAAACATAAATAAGCGAGCCAAGTGGATTTAAATACCTCACAGAAAGGAAGATAATATAAAGGGAACCGTCTGCCGAGGAGGGTTTGAGAGGTACGTAAATATACAACAGACACAAAAGGTATCTTTTTCCCTACAATAACACCTGTTGTTTACAATAGCACTGCCTCGTCACTCCTTGACAGGCGGACAATAGGATGTCACAGACCCATGACAGACCCTCGGCAGAGCCAAACACGCCACCACGACAGACGAGCTGACGTATACAAATCTCTGGCAAGTCAGCAGAACGTTCTTTTAGGTCAGAATTTAACGATGTCGTTTTCTATAAAGACTTTTCTGCAGTGAGACCTTGTGTGGTCTAAGAATTATGCTAATAATCTGACGAAGGATTTTCATTTAGGGATTATAGTTTGACGCTGACGACCTTAATGATTCTACTTAGTCGTTAACCCTAAAGCCTAAGTAACCAAGCAGCCTCTTAATCCATTGTATTCCCATTTCTCTCTTTCACTCTCCCTCTACCTTTCTCTCTTTCTCGGGACCAATCTCTCAACGGAGCGAAACAAAGCCCCTCGGGCGTCATATCCCGTGACTCATCTTCCGTCACTGCTGCCCCCTGGGGAAGGCTGTGGGAGGAGGTGGGGGGTGCTGCCATGGTTGTGGTTAGTGGTCCAGGCTGTGGGGGGTTAGTGGGGAGGAAAGAACTGAGCAGGGGTTGCGGTCAACACGATACCAAGGTACCAGCTAATTAACCTGCAGGAAAGTGTCATGCTTCGGTTTTCTTGTGACCACTAATTGACTTCCGACCATTGACCCTACCTTACCCTTCATAAAAAAAAAATTATACAGTAAACGTGTTCTTGCACATTATCTTAATTGAAAAGTAATTATTTGAACATAATTTTCTTTCATGATCTTCACCACACATCCTCATTTCGAATTAGTATTTTCTATAATTATTGCAGTTTCTAAGTGATAATTTTCTTAAGTGATTTCCATTATAATCATCAAAAATTCTGACTGAGGGCTACTAATTTCATGAGACTTACATATCACTAATGAAGAAATGTAAACACGAGGATTCTGAAGCGCAAAGGTACTTTAATCATTTTACTTATCTTTAATCTAACCTACTCACTATCTATACAGTCTATACTAATAATTCCACTGGAGTGTGTTCTGATAAGACACACACACACACACTCGAGCCCAAACAAACAGGCACATCTAATGTGAGGTGTTCAGTGTTAGCAATACATTATCCTTTCCAACCTGTCAAAATCCAGAGCCCTCGAGGGAGACTCAATTACTGTGATGGACGACCAGGGAGGTTGGGTTAGGGCGGGGGGTGGGGTGGGGGGTCTTGATCCTCCGGAGGAACCTGTACTCTACTCACCAACCCTGTAAAAAGGGAACCTACTCCACCCACCTACCCTATACAAGAGGAACTTTGAAAACCCACCTACTCTATACAGGGGTAATCTGTACCGCACCCATTTACCAGTATAAAGGAACTTGCTCCACCTATCCACCCTGCACAGAGAGAACCTTCAACACCCACCTACCCCATGCAGAGGAACCTACTTCGCACCTACCTAAATCAGTGGATGTGTGGTTTGCGTTGATGAAGGACAGTTAGTCGGTTCTCTGGGCTTTACACCTGTCACCTGCCAGGGTCACTAAAACCGTCAAGTTATGACCACCAATCAAATACTATAAGTTCTTCAGGTGTTCGAGATACTTCTAGGAAAAAAGTACGCTTACTATGTATTTGGCTCTTCAACCAGTGTGTGCTGTGTGTGTGTGTGTGTGTAAAGATTCGCCGAGTCTAAGCTTAGCTTAAAACGTAGTGTGTAACCAGAGTAAACAGAAATTTCCACTAATGACTTGAAGAATAACAGCTTTTTTTATTCACTGGCTCACTTTTTCTCCTTACAATAACACGCTCTGGTGCTCTCTGAGTCTATCAACCACTACTTATGACGCATTCACATCCATTCAGGCTACTACATAACCAACACTTCAATCGAGTTTATGCAATATAAACACCGTAGACGATGGTGTTTCTGACTTAATATGTTACGACGTAACAACCGCTTGTGAGAGAGCTGCGTGATCTCTGTCACATTGTTACAACACAGAGCCAGACTGTCATACGGGAGGATATGGGGAAAGACGGTGAAACCCGAGTTTATAAGGGATTTAAGGATAATCTGGGGAATCCCGGCCTAGCTGTGCAATCGCCGGGAAAGCGTTATTGATAACGCGCGCATGGAGAGCGGGACAATAACGATAGGGATTTCCTAACATACGATACACAGTCGACAGTTAGGACAAATATGACAATCACATTTCAAGAAATGGCATGAAACAAGTTACACATAGTATAAAATATGAATTATAGTATAAAATGCAGTGCAATATAAAGCATTAATATTAGAATACAGTATACTATATACATAAAACAACCAGACTTGATTAGTGTCATTCTATATCACAACGACCACCACATTAAAGGATAACAATTCTACTATTAAGATATTTCTCAAACTAGTCAAATCATGTTATACAAGACTTCTCCAAAATCTAGAACAAGAACATATAAGTTTAAGGACGGTAAATATGAAAAAAAAAGTCTTACAACATAAAGATGTGAACAGCTCATACGAATATGACTCAAGATAAAATCATCGTAATAAATGTTAAATTTTCGTAACAACTTTAAAACATTTCTTACCTTTGTACATGGTAGCTGGCTGGAGTCACAACAGAGGAGTAGCCGAACATAAAATGATTACTGAACAATGAATGTTAAAGCTATAATACTAACACTGACCTTGAGTACTGAAAATCGAATTCTGAATAATGAAATATTAACAATGAATTCCGAAGAACGAATATCAAATATCTAACCAGAATTAGTAAACAGTCATCTATAAATGTTAAAAAACGACAACTGAAAGAATTGCCCACTGAATTGAAAAATATATACATATATCAAAATACTATTAATTAGTGTAATGATATTCAGTTCCATTTCTCTTATAAGCCAATATGCACAAAAGCTTAACAATAAGTTCATGGTACTTCGCACTCCCTAATAACACTGCATTCTCGTATTTCATGTGCCCAAAGTCAGCAGTCAGCTTGCGTTTGAAAAGTTGGAAGTTGGGTTTCGGCGCCATTATTTAACTTTATAAATTAACAGCTTTATTTACTAAGAACATACGATGGAAGTCGCGCTTCAACCTGGCCATAAATGCATGATGAAATAATACAGACTAAATCCAGTTTGTACTTACCAATGAAGACTTCACATGGAGAGCTTGAAGCAGCACAACCTTGAAAAAAATGTCTTTATCACATTTGAGCTTTGTTGTTCTTAGTATATTCAGTTCCCATACTAGTTTATGCGTCCACAGTGTTGTGGTTACATCTTCATATCAAACGCCATTTCCAAAAACAGCATTATTAACAAGGGAGACTTGTACATATTTGTCAATTAAGGTGCAGCTGATTTCATGATTTCACTGGTTTTCAACATATTCGCTGATTCTCCTCGCTATGGCAAATGTCCCATACATTAGGTTAAGCCTTGAAAACAAAGCTTGCTTTCACTTGTCCCACGTTTTTAAATCACGTTAAAGTTACTTCAGACACACACACCACTGACATCCTCTTTTTATCTTCATGTCTTAGTCTCCGAATATGAATAACGGCTCAGCTTCCTTCACATCACCTGAGGTTATATACGAAATGCTGTTCGAAACATTGTCATTAACATTTTCTGTCATTAATGCTCACAGTTTCAGTACCACAGACTAAGTGATTATACTAACTTTAGATGAGACAAAAGGCGTCACAACAACTCGAAGAGGCAGTAGCCTATGTCGTCACACTATTTACATTATAAACCCATAAAAAGGATAAGAAACCTAAGGTTGCCGCGAAAAGCATAATTTACGAGTTGTCAGCTATTCATTTTACTCGTGTCAACGCCATCTATGGACGACTGTCGCCGTAGGCTAAATCAGCCTAGGAGCCTTGCCTCTCTTCCATAGGTAAGGTAGCTGATTGGTTCATATACAGTGTTCGTGTCGCTATGCATTTATTTACACTAAGTGTGTTCACTGCTTATAATCAGACCTGTTCTCCTTTATAATAATGTTAAAATATTAGGGACATAAAGATTTAAATAATTTTAAGGCATTATCACTTCAGAGAAAATGTTAAAAATGTTAAACATGTATCACAAATGGTTGAAGTCAAGGACATCATTGTTTTCGAGTGAAGGCTATTCATTATTTCTTTGATTTGCAGCAAATATAGAGTGCTAATGCCTTAAAATCAGTTAAATATTTATGTTCCCAATGTTTAATATTATAATACAGAAGAATATGTCTGATTATAGACTGTGAACACACTTTGTTTGAATAAATGGATAGCGACGCGAACATTGTATATGAACTAATCAGCTACCTTAGCTATGGATGAGGGGCGTGGCTTCTGGACCAACTTTGCGTAAAACGCTTATAGTTGTGTCTCGACCACAAGTGCCCAGCTGATATCATTCACTGATATTCAGCTCTTCCCGTATATTTGTGTAAATGAATAACACATAAACCTGTAAATAGATGATGAGTAAATGTTATCTGAGGAGCAGGTAGATAAGTGAGCCATTTCAAAATTCAGCTTTATCAACATCTGTTATTATATTTACGACATGAGAAAACATTTCATGTAAAGATTTTCTGTTCATTAAGGAAGAGAAGATCTCATTTTCCGACATACGTACAGTAATTTTCGAGTCATGAAACGGTCACGATACTGAAAAATGAAGTTCGTTAATTTACAACGTTCAACGATAGTGAAAAATGAAGTTCGTTAATTTACAACGTTCAACGCAAGATTTTTATGCCTTCTATATATCTAATAAACGAGTATATAGTCACTATTGCGTTGAAAATGACTGTACACACGAACACATGTATAACATTTACAAATGTATGTGTGTATATTCGTGTGAAGGTATGTTTATGATAGCAACACAAACGGATAAGCTGTTAATTACTGTAATTAGAAAGATAATGAGAGGCTGTACATGCCATTGCCAGTTGTAAGGCCAACAAAAGAGTTTTTAATGACCGTCTGATGATGACTGACGCAAACCTAACATAGAGGAAATGTCTCCATCCGCTTAGTCTCCCACCACCACTGTCACCCGCCACTCATCCACAACTGTCATCCACCACTTACCCGTCACTCATCCACAACTGTCATCCACCTCTGTCACCCATTACTATCCAGTGATAAAATATCAACATAACTTCGTAGACATAAACCATTCCCGATCTTGAAACAGTCAGAAACATCAAGGATACCCTGCTGGTCTTGGGGAGGCATGGGACAGAGGTTCGACTAGTGGACATTTTATGAGGATGTCGAACCCTGTCGGTGAGCAGATGTGCCACAAAACTGTTCCCACCCGCTATATGTAATACCACCTCCAGTGATATGGGGTGCTTACGGCATCCAGTACGATGGTAATGACATTTACAATCACATCAATGAACTATGTCCAGTAACTACTCACAACATCATGTAGCTTCGGGTGATTGGTTGATTCCTTCAGCTTCAGGATTGTCGACAGCCAAGAGCGTCATTTTCGAACCATGGTGAAACACCTTTAAATACTGAAAGTAATTAAAAATACATCCATATTCACTCTGACTGCTTAATATGGCCCTTGCCGAAGCATATATACAATAATTATATTTCTATATGAGAGAAGGAGTAAATGAACTGAAGGATGTGGAGGAGGAGTCAGAGTACGAGTGTATTTGCTATTCGTGGAAGAGAGGAAATAATTGATAAAAAGCAGAAAAAACTGTAGGGGACGGGACCAAAACGTTTCACTGTAAATTTCAAGTTATGCTGATAATAGCATAAACAAATGTAACGCAATATCTTCAAAGATCTTTGATATTCACGTTACTTAATAAATAAAAAATACCATTAAATAATTATATTCTCTCTTGAGGAAAAAATATAGAGTAAAATCACTTGTCTCGGCCACCCAGCCTGAAACACTCCGAGCGTAGTCATTTCCGTAATTAGCCTTGGCACTGAACGGTTAATTATATATTGAGAGGAACCTTTTCGTTAGGCCTTTAACCCTTCCAGTCCTTAGTTATTGCCCGTTGGGAGATATTAAGAGGCTGTTCCTGACAACTGATTGTTGCTTATAACAAATCTTCGGTCACCAATTATTTCTTTTTATAAGGGAAAGGAGGGTTTTTTCGATATTTTCATTTTAAGCTGTTAGAATGTGGTAGTAATTTGCTTGTTGTTCGTTACTAGGTGTTGCTCTTACACTCAAAAGTTTTATAAATTACGTAAGGGTTGGTGGTGGCTAGCGTTCGTTGACTGTCAATTGTAAGTTATTAACAATTTAATTATTATGTTATTCGTAAATACTGTTAGCATAATTTGGTGGTTACTTCTAGTTGTTATATATTGTTGGCTCTTGGTACTAGGAGTCAATTTTTTTCATGTCAGTTACAGGTACTAGGAGTTAATTTTTTTCATGTCAGTTACAGTCAGATATTTCATTAGTTAGTCGTCAGGTACAAATAAACATTTACTGCCAGAGGCTACTTACAACCACTTGATACATATGTTTGTTTTCTACTACCAGATATTAACATTGTGAATAAGGACAAAAAAAAGAAAATGCATGATCGTAGAGAAAGTTCAAGTTCAAGATGGATAATATAATTCAGTAACTAAGGTAAAAGCTAAAATTCCATATCTTTACATCTTAGGTTTTATTTGTCTGTACAAAAATTACAGTAATTAAAGCTCCACCTCAGCAACTTGTTTTGAATAACAAAATTAACATTAAAAATTACAAGACTAGATTACAGAGGAAAACAGGAGAAAAAAATACACTAATAACATTAACCAATTACAGGAAAAACAAAACAAATGAAAATAGTACAAATGCCAGTCCAAAATTTCAGAAGGAAAATCTTTTAGTTCGAATCAAAGAGAGGAGAACTAGATCTCTTAAACACACACAACAGAGGTAGTTTATAGGTTCATGTAATTATAGTTAAGAATCATTAATAAATACTAAAGCCTTCACCATTCTTTGATACAATAATATACATTTGATTACACATAAAAATTGACTAGGGTGATTACTATAAACAAGATAGGTTTATATAATGAAAAATAATAAAGCCATTCGGTTCTTAAGTATTCAGTTATTTCTTTATAGTTCATATAAATGCCTCGTATATTGCCATCAAAGGAATGACTAGTTATAATTAATCAATTAACATGCATGAACACACTCAGCCACGTCTCTCTACCATTTATGATACGTTTTGAATTTCCTATATATGGATAAAAATATCGAATGTTATTATGAACCTACCTATCAAAGAAAGTGAAGGGGAATCATTATCAATTTTTCAGGAATTATCAGAGTTTTGAGTTATTCAGAGTTTCCCCTTGGAATGATTAAAGACAAACAAGTATGCATATTTCGCAGACGCACAGGTTACATATTCCTAACAATTTTTAAATACATCAGTAACCATACTTTATAATCCTGGGTTTCAGATGGGCTCCAGTATTACGCGATCTCAAACACATCATAATAGTAACTTCACTTGGAGTTTGATACCAAGCTGTAATTCTTTTTTTTCCATACCCAGGGGCCAAAAACAGAGCACCTTGGTTATGTTTACACCCAAACAAATAACCACTTCAGGTCCCTGGATCGCAAATAGGGAAGCCTTAATGGTAAAATCACAAGTCCTCAATCGTAATTTTGATGAACTGCGTTTATGAACTTTACATAAACATTACTGTCTTCGATAGGCGGTAATGGACAAAGCTTTGTTTCGCGAAAAGATAGATCCTCACGCCCGTAGCTGAAGTAGGACTTTCTTGTGAGGAGGCTGGTGGAGGTGGTCTTGTAAACTGGACGCCGGCCGCTTCTTCGAGTGGGTCTGGTGCAGGAGGGGTTCCCTAGCGATGGTGGCAGCCCTCTTCCGTGGCCGGACATATTCTGTCGAGAAATTAAAAATTAATAGTTATTTTTATGAGTCAGTTTATGCAAAATCTTTATATATAAGAGTAATGTTAAAGCTATATTATTCACAAGACTTTAAAATCAAGATATATTTTTACTGGTAGAGATACATTAATGAGATACTTTACTAGGATTCCGTTACCGATTTGATCAAAGTTCATAACTTAAAACACAAAATTTTAATGAAATTAAAACTTGTTTAGAAATCATGATACACAGTTAACTCATTTCTGAGGAGGGTGTGAATATACCTTTCTCAAAATAGTCATTATAGTTGTATGAATTAGTTTATGAAACATAGTCACTATTCACAAGCAGGATTTATCTGCAGGTGTGCGTGTGTGTGTGTGTGTTCTGAGGAGATGGATCTTGTCTTTTGAGTGTCTGACATTAAAGAGAATAAGACGCTGAGTCTGCCTTGTAGGAATGGTAATACAGAAGCCTACAAGTGCGCAAAACAATATATATATATATATTGCTATTTATTGCTTCATATATATATATATATATATATATATATATATATATATATTGCTGACACCAAAAATAAAGACTCCAACACGGCAACTTAGACTGAGTTGTCAGCCATCTCTCTACAATTCGCCAAAGCCACATAACTTCAACTTAGCTAACACTCTCCTGCCTGACGCCCATCCACACCAGTTCACTCTAAAGCCAAAAAACCTGTATTCTCCAACCAAACAAAGCCACTTCACTCTTGCCGAACAATGCCATCTCAAACTTGGGCAATAGAGCCAGCTCAGTCAGCCACCTCTCAGTCCTGAGTAGCAATAATCATTCCCGGAATCATGGCAAAAATAGCCCGTAGATTTACCACATAGAAAACATCATCTACGTATATCTTTGGCTATTGAGAATGACGGAATTAAAGAAGAGTTGCACTGTTGGTTATGGATAAAAAAAAAAAGTCCTATTTCTTTCTTCTTTGTAAATGATTTTAAAACATTTTTAATGAAGTCATATACGGGAAAATCTGTGCAAATCCTCTTTACCAACCTACAAGAAATTACGGAGATTACCTGTTTGGATTCTTGACATCTTATAAACAATTTATTAAACAATTATCACACTATATATCTATTTTTTTTCAATCATTAGCCATTTCCCGCGTTAGCGAGGTAACGTTACGAACAGAGGACTAAGCCTTAGAGGGAAAGTCCTCACTTGGCCCCCATTACTGTTCCATCTTATGGAGAAGTAAAAACACGAGAAACAGCCGTGCTCCGAATAATAATGAGATAATTACTTCTGGGTTAAAATGGTTTTCACTTGGTGCGCTCACAGCCCACCTACTTTCTACTTACCTTGTACTAAATTCTCTACTCTTCAGAGAAGATTCTGTACATCCCGATTCGCTACTTCTACAATTCATCACTTGGGGACAAAAGTCCTTTCCTCTGACTAACAACAACACAGCCGAGTTTATAGTGGCGTGCGAGTGTGTGTGTGTGTGGGGGGGGGGGGGGATATGCCAGCTTTGACGTGTCTGGAGAAGTGTGTGTGGGTGTCGTCCAGCGAGGGTGTGGGTCGTCCAAAGAGTGTGGGGTGGGATACTTACTAACCTATGACACAGAACTGGTAGAGGGTGAGGATCCGTGATGGTGAGGATGGCGTACGTCTCAATTATGATACAAAACCAATTGCATCTTATGTGTGCGTAAGTGTGTGTGTGTGTTTGTGTGAGTAGGAATGTGTGTGGGGGGGGGGGTTATAACTCACCTGTGATGCAAGTCTGGCGGAGTGTTGGGGCGTGGGAGTCGTCCTGAGGGGCGATGTGGGGGTCGTCCAGAACGCCGTCGTGGGGATCGTTCCTTGAGGCGTCGCGGGGCGCGGCGGCGGCGGTCGTCCGTCCTTCCCCGCGCTCCGTTACCACAGCCTCCGATTCGGTATGGCTCCCGCCGGCGGTGGCGGCCTCCTGCAGCCGCATCCCCGCTTGGCTCTCGTCCTCGTTCCATTTCACGTTTTCTGTTGCTTGGCTGACGTTTTCCACGCGCTGGGAGTTGGTCTCAACTCTCTGGTCGTCTGTTTGTGCCTTACCAACCCGTTCTCCCCCTGAAACACCTGGGTCCGCTACGCGTTGTTCGACGGTGCCAGTAACGCAGGTCCTCAGGCGGTGCAGATGGTGGTCGCCGCCCCCCGCAGCTGTGCCGCAGATGTTCGCGGCGCGCGCGGCCCCCTGCGTCACACAGGTGTCCCGAGGCGGGTCACCCGCAGGTGGAGGCGGGTCAATCGCCGACGCGATAAAACAAGAGCGGGCGCGTTCGTGCGCGCTGTCTCCTGCTGCGTCGGGAGGCCGGGAGGCCCTGGGGTCCGTGGTCGTCCACTGGTACCGCCCGTCCCGTAGCGGAACCTCCCGGATCGGGTCGAAGTTCCACTTCTTGGTGAACTCCTCGGCCGAGATGGTGAGGAGCGACTCGGCCAGCTGCAGGTTGAGCTTGCTGTTGTTGTCACCCAGGAGGGACAACGCCCTCCGAGCCCTCCCACGCTTCAGGTTAAAGCCAACCCTGGAAGTCCCTAACTTCGTGGGCTGCAACACAACCATGTTCCTCTCTCTACTGATGCGCCTCCTCAAATGTAGGTCTTTCCCCTCACGACAAAGGCGACCCTCACTACCGTCTACTGTTGCTCTCTGGTTACGAACCTCGCATCCGTCACTGACGCCCATGAGGGAGCACAACACAGTACGACTTTTCCTTGCTGCTGATCAGGGTGGACTGAGTTGGTGTGGGTCGGGTGCCGTGAGGGCGAGTGAGGCTGGCTAGGACGCTTACCTGGCAGCAAACATCTTTTGGAGAAATTATAAACACGCAAATATTTATTTCCACCCTCAGCCTTGCGTATACAGACACCATAGCTTTCCATCCATAAGAGATGAAGAATAAGCTATACATTTCAACCTTATAACTTTTTCTTTAGCTTAACTGAGCGCTAAAGAAAAATTGGGAAGTTCGGGTGGTGGCAACAAACGTCCGAGGCCTGGGGTAATGGGGGTTGGAGCGTGTGACGTCATGAGTGTTGCTCACACTGACTGGTTGGCTCTACCGCCCACACAGGAAGGAAGCTACGGAAACGTATCAACCATAAGCACACAAACACACCACAGGGTGCACACAAACTCACACACACACACACACACACACTACTGCACTCCCAGGTTGGGCGTGGTAGAGTCGTTCGTTGCCTTACCGGATCAATGACACGCGTCAAAATATGACATTTGTAAAACATAACTTGATTACGAATCAGCGTGATTTACTGTAGCACAACAAACGTTGCTTTTCAGTGACCAATCGTTTACAAATATGCATTCAACCGAATATTTAGAATAAATCCTGAGAAATGCCTGCATATTTACATAGTTCTGAGTTCTCAAGGTGTCCAACATTTTCATCTATTTACTCACCAGTGTAGGTGATCAAGGTGCGCGTTATCGATCACACAGGTGAGAGAGAGAGACAGGTCAGGGGCTATGGGACATTATACAGTGCCTAGATAAGTAACTCAGCATATACAAACATGGATTTACACACACACAGTTAAAAGGAAAAAAAGGAAAGATTAAATCCATTACTCCTAAATGTTTTGGAAGTCTGCACTGCCACTGTCATTACTTATACTTAAGTAGAAGCAATATTTAATTACACGGAATACAACCATTAGTGATTATATTCTTACTTATCCCTATCATAATAATAATAATTATTACTGTCTTTATTATTATTAACATAATCATCATTATAATTTCTATTATTATTAGTATTACCCTTTCAGCTGCAGTTAACATGTAGCTGATCTGTTTTTCAGAGCTACACAGAAAGAGAGCATTTTTAGTGAGGGGTGGTGTGATTTCCATATATATGGCTCCTGTCATTTCGGTGAGAATGGGTGTACGTGTTCGTATGTGTGTACGTGTGTAAATTAAATTCACTTAAATATCTTTATTATCCCTGGGGATAGGGGAGAAAGAATACTTCCCACGTATTCCCTGCGTGTCGTAAAAGGCGACTAAAAGGGGA